>JBBGZY010002958.1:0-210426 GCA_037952925.1 Lithobates clamitans
GGGGGGCTGTGATGTGAAAGAGGGGACTGAGGACATTGATGTAAAGGGGACTGTGATGTATAGGGGAGGGAGGGGCTGTGATGTGAAGAACCTGAGTAAGAGAGCAAAAATGAGATTCGGACCTCTACAGGAAGAAAATTTTACTGACGGGACTTCTGTGAAATTTAGCTCAGTACCCCTGATCTAGGAATTAAGGGGGGGGGGGTTTAGGGGCTGTAAGTGGAATTATGTTTGCATGGCTGTAATTAAAAAATATAAACCTGACAACAAGTCTGCAATCTTGTACCATTTAGCTCTATAAAATGTCACTTGGTAAATTGTGAAATCCCGGGGATATTTTTCAAAGCTGAAACGGGTCGGTGTCAATCTGCCGTATTTTTACATCCTTGACCTCCAGCCTTCCAGACGTTCTACCGAGACCAGACATTTCATAGGGGAAGGCGTCAAAATACCGAAATGAATGTTAATCTTTTCTGCATTTCACCGGGCTGATACAGCCGAAAAGCCTCCGCCGCCGAGCCTGTTAAGTCAGTCTTGACATTTAGGCGCATTCTTCTTAGAGAGCTTATTTGGAACTTGTGAATATGCAATCAAAGGGTCTCAGTGAAAGTGGAATTGTAAAGCCTCCGCACACACGGCTGGTATTTTCTACCTAAAACTTATCATACACCTCCAGAGGTTTTCTGTCATTCAACTAGACTTTCCGAAGGGTTGGCCGCATGGCACAAAGATTTCCTAATGCAAGTCACCATCTTCTCCGCCTCTTCTTTAACTAAGATGGATTGAGGGGGCTACAAAATAACTGATCTGTACTCTTCTATAATTTATAAATCATATGTTCCTATAGGGAAAAGCTTGGACAAGTTCTCCAAGTTCTACCTAATGCTTTTCATACACCTACAGAGGTAATTTTCACTCAGCTCGACCTTCCTAAGGGGTTGCTGCCTGCCACAAAAATTTCTTAAATGCAAGTCACCATCTTCTTCACGTCTTCTTCAAAGAAAGATGGATTTAGTGGGCTACAAAAATAACTGATCCTGAGTTTTCTTGATTAATAAATGATGTGCACCTATAGGGAAAGCTTGGACAGGTTCTCCGCGTTCGACTTAATGCTTGTCATACACCTCCAGAGGTTTTATTTCATTCAACTAGACTTTCCGAAGGGTTGGCTGCATACCACAAAGATTTCCTAAATGCAAGTCACCATCTTCTTCCATGAATGATAGATTGAGGGGGCTAAAATAACTGATCTTTAGTCTTCTTAATTTATAAGTTATGTTTCCATAGGGAAAGCTTGGAAAGGTTCTCAAAATTTGACCTAATGCTTACCATATATCTCTAGAAGTGTTCTGTCATTCAACCAGCCTTTCCGAAGGGTTGGCTGCATGCCACAAAGATTTCCTAAATGCAAGCCACCGTCTTTTCCACCTCTTTTTCCAAGAAAGATGGATTGAGTAACTTGTCTTGATTCTTCTAGATTTATAAACTATATGTTCTCATAGGGAAAGCTCTGGGACAAATTCTACCTAAAGCTTATCATAAACCTCCAGAGGTTTTTTTTCATTCAGCTAGACTTTCTGAAGGGTTGGCTGCATGCCACAAAAATTTCCTAAATGCAAGTCAACATCTTCTTCCAAGAAAGATGGACTGAAGAGTCTACAATATACCGTACTTGATCTTGAGTCTTCTTGATTTATAAATTACCGTATTTATCGGCGTATAACACGCGCCGGCGTATAACACGCACCCCAAGTTTAGGAGGGAATTTTAAGGAAAAAAATGTTTTAAGGAAAAAACTTACATTTAAATGTCCATCAATGCAGCCTTGCACAGCGTCCACCTGCATGCTTGTCCAGTGTCATTTGCAGCCTTGCAGTCATTTGCAGCCTTGCAGTCAGCAGCCTTGGTGTCATTTGCAGCCTTGAAGTCATTTGCAGCCTTGCAGTCAGCAGCCTTGGTGTCATTTGCAGCCTTATCAGTGTCCATTTGCAGCCTTGCAGCTTTGTCTGTGTCCTTTTGCAGCCTTGCCCAGGCTGCAGTTAAACTGTAGTGACATGTCAGTTTCACTGCAGTTTGAAAATGGCGCCGCCGGCGCCGAAATACACAGAGCCGGTCCTCGGCTCTTCTCGGTGGCTCTCGTTCACTTTCGGCCACTTTCGGCTTCACTCGTAGTCCCGCCCAGGATGGGCGTGACTGTGAGCGGGGCTAGCCGAACCTAGCCGAGTACACTCGGCTAGGTTGGGGCGGCGCTCGAGTGAAGCCGAAAGTGGCCGAGAAGAGCCGAGGACCGGCTCTGTGTATTTCGGCGCCGGCGGTGCCATTTTCAAATCGCGGTCAGCGATCGCTTCGCTAAATCAGCGGGGGATCGCAGGGGATCGGCGTATAACACGCACCCGCGATTTTCCCCTGATTTTAAGGGGAAAAAAGTGCGTGTTATACGCCGATAAATACGGCATATGTTTTGATAGGGAAAGCTTGGATAGGTTCTCCAAATTCGACCTAATGCTTATCATAGAGTTCCAGAGGTTTTCTGTCATTCAACAAGACTTTCCGAAGGGTTTGCCGAATGCCCCAAAGCCACAAAGATTCGCTAAATGCAAGTCACCATCTTCTCCACCTCCTCTTTCAAAAAAGATGGACTGAGGAGGGTACAAAATAACTGATCTTGAGTCTTCTTGATTTATAAATTATATATGCCTATAGGGAAAGCTTGGACAAGTTCTCCAAGTTCTACCTAATGCTTATCATACACCTCCAATGGTTTTCTGTCATTCAACTAGACTTTCCAAAGAGTTTGTTGCATGTCACAAGGCCACAAAGATTTCCCCAATGCAAGTCACTATCTTTTCCACCTCTCCTTCCAACTAAGATGGGCCTGTAAAATAATTGAGGGGCCTGTAAAATAATTGCCCTTGACTCTTCTTGATTTAAAATGATATGTTCACATAGGGAAAGCTCGGACAAAAAAAAATGATAGATATTAAACCCACAGGTATGGTATAAACAGTATATATTTACAGTATATTGGTCTAAGCTTGAATGTAACAATGTAAAATTAACCATACCTGGATTTCAGCTTTAATATTAAATGCCTCTCAAATGCTTAAAAAATCTTAAAACACTTAAAGCCAAAGGCAAAGAATTAACTATACATTTTCAATACACTATATGGTCACAAGCTTGTGGACACCTGACCAACCATCACACCAACTATATGGCCAAAATGTGTGTGTCTGTCTCCAATATTGGGTCCTGTTAATACTCCATCATACAAAGACATTGTAGACAATCCTACTCTTCCAACCTTGTAGTAACAGTTTAGGGGAGGACCCTCTTCTGTTCCAGCATGGCTGGAATGGGGCGCAGCGGGGAACTTTTCTTCCTGCTGACACCAACAACGGGGCACTATTCCTCCCACTAACACCAGCAATGGGGCACTATTCTGCCCAATGACACCAACAATGGGGCACTATTCCTACCACTGACATCAACCGTGGGGCACCAGTGATGTGGCACTGTTCCTCCCACAGATGACAATTATGGGGCACTATTTTCTAACACTGATAACAACAATGGGGCACCTATACCAATGATGCTACTCACACTGACCACAGTACGGCTGTCACGCTTACCCCTAATGCAGGTGGTCAGACAGTATAGCTGGCTTCTGTGTTCTTCATCTATGGCAACCCCCTTTCCCATAAGGCAAGCAGACCTACCAGTACTTGATTGCCACCAGGACCTATACACAATGCTATAGTGCCTGGCCACCATGCAAGAGCAGGCGTGAACTGAGCGAAGCAAACAGGTACTTGCAGTTGGCAGACAAGCAGAGTGGTTCAATGACAGTCCAGGTACAAGCCAGGCAAGTTTTCAGAGTTGTCAGGGTCCACATCTGAAGTCAAAAGGCAGGCAGAGTTCACAGAGTAGCTGATATCTGATCCAAAGTCATCAACGAGGGAATCCAATCTAGCAGAGCATGGAAGACAAACAGAGAGCTTGGAATACATGTCACAAATGCAATATCACAAGCATGAGACTGCAGGCTTGGCTGGTTTAAATCAGGTTTGGTCTCCACCCAGAGACCGACCACATCAATCACCTTGCAGGTGGACAGGCAGAGAGAATGTACCACAAACAAAGCCAGGATGCTGGAATGAGAACAACACATTTCTGACACTGGTCCCCTTAAAGTCTGAAGGACAGTAAACTGGCCTATTGTGTGGAAAGTTTGGAGACCCCTGCACTAGAGCCTCCCTTGATCGCTGTGCTGCCCCTCTCCTGACTAGCCCTACAGAGGATTACAGAGCTTTTCTTAAAAATACTTTTTTTTTTTTTTTACATAACCGACTGATATTTTTTTTTTCTTATTTTTCCAGTCTGCCTAGCTGCTTAGCTTTAAAAATGCTCAATAATCCCTTACCATGCTGTTTCTTAAGATCAAGCAAGGGCATTTCTTGGCTGTTCTATGCATTAGTAAGCAGCAGACCACCAGGGAACGTTGAATGCTGGGTAAGTTTTAATACGTTCTAATGAAAGGCCTCTCAAATGTTTGCCGTGTATGGCACGACCCATTTATACCGCAAAATATTGCTCTATGTGCTTAGCAAGCAATCGATCCATACACGGCTGGACATAAACGTCTCGTGAACTGACTATGAGGACAGATCTTATGAATATGCAGTCAAGGCTTCTCAGTCAGAGGCAATTTACATTGGAGAAAAGATCACTCTTCGCAAATGGGGACAAGCCAAAACCTCTGTCGCTTTTTTTTTTTTTGTTTGCTGTGTCACCTTGTCTCCTCATGGGCAGATTTACTCGCTCGGTAGGCTTCTCACTATGACATAACATGATGGAAAATCTTGACTGATTGATGACTACGAAAGTGAATGTGAATGCAAAGACCTGAGCAATGGGGAGATGAGGCAACCGCCCAATAAATAATAGTCCCAACACAGGAGGGTAAATTCTGTAGGTCAAGATTCAGCAGTCTTCCTACACCTTAAGGAGAAGGAACCTTCATCGGGGTACAGCGAGGAGCACATTCTGGACAAAAAAGGACACTTGGTTCACAAGAGGCATTAAAGAGGCCATCTACGTCAAACTGGGACAACAACCATCCCTGAACGGGGGTGGGGGCTTCAACACCATCTGTCTTCTATTTATAATGCCACTTTAACATCTCTAACCTCATGATTTTATTAACAATTCACACCTTCAGCCACGTGGACTCAAATGATCAACACATATGCAGACATATGGACAGGATGGGGTTAAGTAACGAGAACTTCCACCCCTCTCATCCTGTTCTTGGACAATAACATCTGCTTTTCCATGGTGATTGCCATCTTTCTGGCCAATGGCAGCTAGTGGGTTCTTCTTTTGGGGGGGGGGGCTGCAAACAAACACCACCCCCCCGGCGGCCTGGCACAGCACCCCCCCCTCCGCACGTGGGCGGTTCTGCCTGGCACTTACCCGCTCGTGTGGCGGGGCTGTGGTGTCCTCTCCTGGAGTGCGGGCAGCGGCTGCAACGGCTCAGGTGTCCGCTCCTCCAGCTTCCTCCACCGTGTGTCTTCCGCCATACCGCTAGGCATCCAATAAGATCTCCTGACAATTTGGCCAATCGGGAAACAGGTCTCACAGATCTGCCTCCTGATTGGCGGGCGGGGAGGAACTTTTAGGTGTGATAATAGCGAAAATTAATTCGCTATGGTCACACAACTAGGTGGGCTCGGAGCGCAATGCTCTGTGCTCCGAGCTCACCCTTTTTTTGAGCCTCTAATAAGGTGCTTCAAATAAAAACTGCTGCATTGGAATCCATGGTCCGGCGCCACTGATATGTAGATCAGAGGGCCGGACACATGTATGGGGGGGGGGGGGGCAGCGCCCGTGCACCCTCTATGGACGGGCCGCCACTGTTCCTGACACTCATTAGAAATGAAGAAGAAGTTTCTAGGATAAGCATCTTCAACATTACAGAACAAGTCTAGCTGAATGTGACCAACTACTACCAGATATACAAATTAAAAGTGTTTTGCATTTGTTTTACAAGTCTATAAAAAATACCTTTTCATCCTGCCAGAAATCTTGTGAGCTGATAACCTCTTGTGCTCTCTGTCTATGCACAAAGAGGGGTTATGGAGATAAGGAGAGGGAAGGAGATGAGGACGGACCCATGTTCTTTTATAATAATTCAGAAACGACGTAGGCAGGGCTGACACCACGCACTTTGGAAATCAGAGCCAAAAATACACCAAGTAGTTATGTCAAAGAGAAACGTAGGCGTACGCTATATTTGTGGCACAACAACCATTATTTTGCTGTACTTTTAGCATTTTTAAATGCATAAAACAGCTGGGAATGCACGTCATAGCTGTACAAAAAATATGTTTTTTTTTTTAAAGTTACCTTGACAAACAATTTGGGAGATTAGGGATTGGGAGAAATCGTTCTCAAATATGGCCACAGACAGCAAAAGCTAAAGTTCTGTTTATTTGTTGCTTTATCTGCAGTCACATCACTTACCATTACCGGTAATGAAGTATGTCCTGCCGACTAACGGTTCCCGGAAGAGTGAGTGTGGGGGGGGGGGGGCAATGATAGATACAAACCTGATCCTCATTCTCGGAACATGTTACAAGGACTTTTATCAATAAAGAAGAGGAGAGGGACAGGTTCCCATTGGGATCTTCTTCAATTTTACCTGAAGCTATGACCCCCCCCTACCCCCCCCCCCCCCCCACTGTAAAGAGAACCAGGCGTCCCTTGTGAGAAGACTTGTACAGGAACCATCACCTTACAGGATGTGGGATACACTTCATTAAGATATCTGACTGTAGCAAAATAAGTAAAATTTAAGGTGAGTTTTAAAAGGGTTGCCCTCTGATTGGCCAATCACTTTACTTTGGATGTTTCCAGTGTGTCAAGATACAAGAATAACTTCAGCCATCGCTGGATCCATCCCAATTCAGACGAGCCGTCCTTTCTTCTTGACGGTATGTTCCAGGTTAGACTCAACGCACCCCCTAAGAACCCTTATGCCGCGTACACACGATCAGAAATTCCGTCAGTAAAAGTCCGATGAGAGCTTCTGGTTGGAAATTCCGACCGTGTGTACGCTCCATCGGACTTTTGCTGGCCGAATTCCAGCCAGCAAAAAATTGAGAGCAGGTTCTCTATTTTTCGGTCGGAAAAAGTTCCTGTCCGAAAATGCGATCGTCTGTATGCAATTCGGACGCGCAAAAAAATCACGCATGCTCGGAAACAATTCGACGCATGCTCGGAAGCATTGAACCTCATTTTCTCAGCTCGTCGTAGTGTTTATACGTCACCGCGTTCTTGGCGGTCGAAAGTTCAGAGAACTTTTGTGTGACCCGTGTGTATGCAAGGCAAGCTTGAGTGGAATTCCGTCGGAAAAACCATCCAAGATTTTTCTGACGGAATTTCTGATCGTGTGTACGCGGCATTAGCAGAAATATTTTAGGGATAAAAGATATCGTATTTTCAGGCAGATGGTGTTTAAGAATAAGGAAAGGGATGGTGGTCGGCACTCAGGATGACATCCAAAATACTATTCCTTCCCTAGTATTAAATACAAGTACAGAGCTGTAAAACAGCCTACGCGTTTCAGACGGTAGTCCTTAGTCATTACGGTCCGTAGCTAGTTAAAGGGTAAGTTCAACTTTACAGAAAAATCTGTAAGGTGAACTTACACAGGACCCCCTCCTACCCCCCCCCCCGTCTTGCAGTATGGCAATCTCCCGTTCTGGGCCCTGCTATCTCCGCCTCACCGGATCTGGTGTTAGAAATCCCCTCGGCTTAATCTCCAAAACGTCCTCCGTTACGAGGGACGTTCCATGAATGAATGAATGAATGACTTGTATAGCGCTACAAATGCGAACTGAATCGCCTCAAGGGCGAGGGACGTTCCAGAGCATTCAAATTGGTCGGTGCGCCATCACATGGGCCGCGCTGACCAATCAGATCCCGCATAGCCTGTCCTGTTAGCGGGGAAGAAGTAGAGAGAATGCCGAGGGGTTTTCTAAGCCCCGATCCGGTGAGGCGGCGATAGCAGGGATTAGAACGGGAGATTGCCGCGCTGCAGGTCAGCAGGAATGAGGAGGGGGAGGGGGGTGAGGAGGGGGTCCTGTGTAAGTTCACCTTACAGATTTTTCTGTAAAAGTGAACTTACACTTTTAAAAATCCTGGCTTCATTGGGTGAACTACAATTAACATTTCCCAAAATACAAGCATCCGGTAGGCATTCCTTTTCAGTCTATCATCATGTTTTATAAAGTATAATTTTGTACAATATTTGGTTATTATATTATAACAATGGATATTGGCATGCCTCTTTTTGACACGCCTTGTGATTTTATCTTTTGACATCTTTTCAGGTATAGTCACTTATAAATGTTGTTTCTCTTATAGTATACTTTACTTCATGTGACACTTCAAAAAATCTCCTGAGGAAGCTCATCTGAGTGAAACACGTAGAGTGAGAAGTAGTTGTACATGTAAAAATTGATACGGGATCCTTGCAAATGCTTATTGTGATTTTAAGAGTTGTTTATACTAAAATGTATATTTTTCTAAAATGTATTGTTTATTCTCAAATCCTTGGTAGCTTAAAAGTCCCACTCGCCCCTTCTCGTTTTTCTCTGTATATATGGGATGTGGTACCTATATTTGACCTCATGTCACCCAGTTCCCAAATTAATACACTTTAAGTGTCACAAAAAGCCCCGATTTTTCACTCCACTTCAGGGAATCTCAGAAATTGTTCCACTAAAAACCAGCCGGCAACAACCTCCTGGAGAGAAAATTAAGCGCATAACTTCTCTTAATTAGGAAGTCATCTTGCGTTTAGCGTGCGAATGGGCTTGGCGCTTTAACAATCTTTTTTTTTTCGTGTTAACGCCGGTATAATAAAGAAGGTGGAAAATGGAAGAGAGGCGCCAATAAAACTTTGCAGATGGAGAAAGGAGAATTTTTTGCCTTTCTTCCAGCAATGTAATGACGGCAATAACGGTGAGAGGAGACGGCACTAAGTAAAAAAATAGTCATGAATGCAAATGAGTCGGGGCACAGCTCGAAACGTTATTTCCAATGTTTTATCCCGCCGGTATAGAGAGAAAATAAGCAAAGTCCCATCATGGTTTTATTACCTACAAATTCCAGTCCAAAAAAAACACACACAGAGTGCTTATATAGAGTACTTCCTAACTATGAAATGAAAAGCGCTTCTAAACCTAAGAGCAAATATGTACTGAATTGCAGTTTACTAGTTCTTAGAAGAGATGACGAAGCACCATATCTGTTGAAATGCGTCAGAGGCTGTGCAGTTAGTCTGTATTGCCCTGTGATGCTTTGATATTCATTCTTTTAATAAAGGTGAACTTTTTTGGAGTGCGGCTATCCAGCGTTCTAATTTTCAATTATCTCTGTTGCAAACAGAGCCGGCACCTTGCCTGATTGCGGAGACAGCTGTTCTTAGGAGAGGTGATCACTTTGGAGCGGTGTACTCCCATAGTTCTTAGAGGTTGCCGAATTAGTTTTCTTTTCTAATGTTCCCCCACTCCCTTTATATGCACCTGCTGATCCTGCCAATAACACACTTCAAGTCAGGGGGGGTCAGGTGGCAGAAGAAGTTGCCGGCTTATGTGCTTCAGCAGGAAGAAGGAGCAGAAAGGTCAGAACCTGCAACCTATGCTGCTCAATTTGCTCACAGCTCATAGAGGCACTTTGGCCTCTATGGCTTGGGTGTTAAAGGACCTTGTCCTGAGACTGTGGCAGGGCTGGGCTCCTTCCTTCCTTTAGCTGTCGGCTAATTGCCAGCTCCTATCTCTCTCCACAGCTACTCAGCTGTTGTTGATTCTGCTCGTCAGTCCTGCCTACTTAAAGCCGTCCAGCTCACTTGATCTCTGCCGTCGCCTTTGTCAACATCACAGAGACTTTCTCCTGCATTCCTGTTGAAGACTTGCTCGGCTGACGTTCCTTCTGGCTCCTGATCCTGCTTGCTGTACTACTACGTTTATCTCTGGCTCTCTGACATTTGCTTGGCTGACTACCCGATCCGGTTACTGAACTCTGGCTTGTTTTGACTACGCTTACTCTGTTTACCTTATTATTATTATTAAACAAGTGTGATTTAACGTTACTTCTGTCTCGGTCTGATTCATGGTTCCTGATAAACTGCTTGTCTTATGGCACATGTGTCAAACACAACACACCTGAACTCCATCATTTTGAAGGAAGGGGGGGGGTTCTGCATCCCTTTGGCTATATAGTTTACCCTTTAGGAGTGAGATGACCCTATTATGGGTATGGTTCTTTAATCATAAACCTCCAAGGAGAGGGCTGATGTTGGATGAGAAGACTTGGCTTGCTATCCGTGTTCCAGTTCATCACAAAGGTGTGCAGTAGGGTTCAGGTCAGGGCTCTGTACAGGACACTCAAGTTCCTCCACACCAAACGGGTCACATCATGTCATTATGGAGCTGGCTTTGTACACAGGGGACAGTCATGGTGGAACAGAAAAGGGTCTTCACCTAACTGTTACCAAAGGGTTGAAGGAGCACAATTGTCTACAATGTCCTTCACAGATATTGTCCGGGAAGATAGTTTGCTTGAAGGATTGTTTGCCCGGAACACAATTGTCTACAAAGTCTTTGTATTACGTTTTACCAGGACCCTTCACTGGGGACACCTGAACTCCATCATTTTTAAGGAGGGGGGGGGGTCTGCATCATTTTGGCTATAAAGTTTACCCTTTAGGAGTGAGATGAACCTATTATGGGTATGGTTCTTTAATCATAAACCTCCAAGGACAGGGCTGATGTTGGATGAGAAGACTTGGCTTGCTATCTGTGTTCCAGTTCATCCCAAAGGTGTGCAGTAGGGTTCAGGTCAGGGCTCTGTACAGGACACTCGAGTTCCTCCACACCAAACGGGTCACATCATATCTTTATGGAGCTGGCTTTGTACACAGGGGACAGTCATGCTGGAACAGAAAAGGGTCCTCACCAAACTGTTACCACAGGGTTGGAGGAGCACAATTGTCTACAATGTCCTTCACAGATATTGTCCGGGAAGATAGTTTGCTTGAAGGATTGTTTGCCCGGAACACAATTGTCTACAAAGTCTTTGTATTACGTTTTACCAGGACCCTTCACTGGGGACACCTGAACTCCATCATTTTTAAGGAGGGGGGGGGGGGTCTGCATCATTTTGGCTATAAAGTTTACCCTTTAGGAGTGAGATGAACCTATTATGGGTATGGTTCTTTAATCATAAACCTCCAAGGACAGGGCTGATGTTGGATGAGAAGACTTGGCTTGCTATCTGTGTTCCAGTTCATCCCAAAGGTGTGCAGTAGGGTTCAGGTCAGGGCTCTGTACAGGACACTCGAGTTCCTCCACACCAAACGGGTCACATCATATCTTTATGGAGCTGGCTTTGTACACAGGGGACAGTCATGCTGGAACAGAAAAGGGTCCTCACCAAACTGTTACCACAGGGTTGGAGGAGCACAATTGTCTACAATGTCCTTCACAGATATTGTCCGGGAAGATAGTTTGCTTGAAGGATTGTTTGCCCGGAACACAATTGTTAACAGTATCTTTGTATGATGGAATATTAAGGACCCTTCCCTGAGGACACCTGAAATCCATCATTTTGTAGTGGGGGGGGGGGGTATGCATCACTTTGGCTATAAAGTTTACCCTTTAGGAGTGAGATGAACCTATTATGGGTATGGTTCTTTAATCATAAACCTCCAAGGACAGGACTGATGTTGGATGAGAAGACTTGGCTTGCTATCCGTGTTCCAGTTCATCCCAAAGGTGTGCAGTAGGGATGAGGTCAGGGCTCTGTACAGGACACTCGAGTTCCTTCACACCATACTGGTCACATCAAGTCATTATGGAGCTGGCCTTGTACACAGGGGACAGTCATGCTGGAGCAGAAAGGGGTATTCACCAAACTGTTACCACGAGGTTGGAAGAGCACAATTGTCGACCATCTCTCTGATAGAGACATAGTTTTCTTGAAGGATAGTTTTCCTAGAACACAGTAAACACAGGGATATTTGTTGTAGCAATTGAGTAGTTCGAATTTTAGATGCCGCGTCTCCAGAGGGTCATCCACGGGCTGTATTACGATACCATTAGCAGACCAAGCAACGCCCGGACCATCTGTCACTTATAGGTATCATCTGGATTATAATGTTCCCAATATGAAGATCTTGTTGGTGCTTCTGAGACCGGAAACCCTCCCAAGAAACCTTTTCATCCTTTATGTGCACTTTACTAGCTTTTATGCTTCCTACCAGAAAATAATTTGAAAATACAAATAACACAATGTTTTCATTCTGTTAGATAATAGATCTCTTTCACAGTCAACAGTTTTCTTTTTCATAAATTTCCAATGAAGAAACAAAAAGTTCCCACAGGGTGTTCTCAGGGGGCCTCTTGTGTGGTGCGTTGTAGTTAACATAAATATACAGTATAGGGTGCTTGCAATGAGCATATAGTTTTAATCACTTTTGGAATGTTTCCATGTTTGTAATTTTAGGCATAACTCAGTTTTTCTACAAGCTTGCTCTATCATATTCCCACAATTATATTACATTATGTAGATTTGTAAATTCTCCCTGTAGGAATAGATCTAAATACATTGCAGTCACTAACAACTACCGAGAAAAGAATCTCTTGAGAAATAGAACTACGCTCATGTAATGGGATCTTCATTCGTATAAACCATAATCCCCCATGATCAATTACTCCAACTTCTTCCCTATTTACTTCCTTATAATAATATCCTGTAATTATGGAGCAAGATCCGAGGGATGAAACACACCAGGAGAGACTACAGGGATTTAGTACAGTCTGGGGGGAAAGAAGGGAAAAAGGGGTCATAACTGAAACCTTTGGAAGAATGCCAGGTGTGGAGATTTTTACATGGTAATGCCCCGAACACACGATCGGACATTGATCGGACATTCCGACAACAAAATCCATGGATTTTTTCCTATGGATGTTGGCTCAAACTTGTCTTGCCTACACACGGTCACACAAAGTTGGTCGGAAATTGCGAGCGTCAGGAACGCGGTGACGTACAAGACCTACGAGGAGACGAGAAAAATTAAGTTCAATAGCCAGTGCGGCTCTTCTGCTTGATTCTGAGCATGCGTGGAACTTTGTGCATCGGTATTGTGTACACACGATCGGAATTTACCACAACGGATTTTGTGGTCGGAAAATTTGAGATCCAGATCTCAAATTTTGTGTGGCGGTAATGCCGACGGAAAATGTCCGATGAAGCCTACACAGATTGACAAATAAAGAGCATCAGGGCTGGGCACTGCCATCTCTGTACCATGCGAGGATGCCACCAAAAAATGAATGACTTTGGTCAGGCAAACAGGTTAATGATTGGGTCGGTCCACGAACCACTAACAGGCACGGGGCGACCCCTGCATTGTTGTGAACCTGAACTCCATCAGTAGTAAAGGGTACTGTTAATATTACTACATACTGTACATAGACATTTATGCTCTTCCTATCTTGTGGTACCAGTTTGGTAAAGGTCCCATACTATACTGGTCAAACCAATAGTCCCACCAGTCTGTTCCAGAATGACGGTGCCCCTGTGTACACAGCCACCACCATAAAGACATGGTGTGACCAGTTTGGTGTGGAGGAACTTGAGTGTCCTCTACAGAACCCTGACCTCATCCCTACTGAACACCTTTGAGATCAATTGGAACGCTGATTGTGAGCCAGGTCTTCTCATCCAACATCAGAACCTGAAGGGTCCTGGTAATACTCCATCATACAAAGATATTATAGACAATAGTGTTCTTTCAACTCTCTGGTAACAAGTTTGGTGAAGACCCTTTTCTGTTCCACCATGACTGTCCCTTGTGTACAAAGCCAGCTCCATAAAGACATGGTGTGACCAGTTTGGTGTGGAGGAACTCGAGTGTCCTGCACAGAGCCCTGACCTCATCCCTATTGAACACCTTTGGGATGAATCGGAATGCCAATTGTGAGCCAGGCCTTTGTTTTTTGGTGCCCAATGTGAGTCTTAATAGATAAGCCAGGTCTTCTCATCCAACATCAGTACCTGACCTCACAAATGGGCACAAATTCCCACAGACACCCTCCAAAATCTTTTATTTTTTTGTACAAAGCCAGCTCCATAAAGACATGGTGTGACCAGTTTGGTGTGGAGGAACTCGAGTGTCCTGTACAGAGCCCTGACCTCATCCCTATTGATCATTTTTGGGATGAATTGGAATGACGAAGGTGATACAGGTCTTCTCATCCAACATCAGTACCTGACCTCACAAATGGGCACAAATTCCCACAGACACTCCAAAATCCATATTATTGGCCACGAAGGGAGGGGGGCAACTCCATTATAATTGCATGGGGGGGGGGATTCCAGCATATTGGCCAAGGGGGACAACTCAATGTTAATGGTTGTGTGGGGGGGGGGGGGTTGCACCTCCATGTTAATGGCTATGGGGGGCAAATTCAAATGAATGGTCATGGGGCAGGGGGTGTGAAACGTCATATTAGTGGCCATGAGGGGGCAATACCATGTTAATGCCCATGGGGGGGGGGCAACTCCAAATTAATGGTCATGGGGAGGAGGTGTTCACTCTATATTAGTGGCTAATGGGGGGAGGGGGCGCTATATAGATACCCATGGACTAAGGAACACCATATTAATGGCCATATTTTTGAAACGATATCCACAAACTTTTGACCATATAGTGTATCTCCGAAATATTTCATATTCTGCTTTGTTGTTTGAGAAATTTTAAAGTAAAAAAAAAAATGTTCATTAATATTTGCAGGAGACTATACACTTCCGTCATTAATCACCAGGATTTTAATGAAATATGTCCAATTCATCCGGAGGTCCCGGGCACATTATTGCTTCCCTGACAAATTGCTTCCAGGATAACGGTTCACATGGAATTTAATTATCTCCCAATTACGTTGGACCTCTTAACCTTCCAATGGCCGGAACAGTCTGCAGTTTTGTGACTGTAAAAGGGGAAATTGTCCAAAAAAGAAACATGGGATGACAATGCTAACCTTCTGCTAACTGGAAGCACTGGTTGGTTGGCCCGACTGTCATGCTGGTCCTTTGGCTTCTTTTTTTTAGTCACCAGAAACAAATCTCCAGGCCAGGAGTTTGAATTTCATTACAACTTAACCCTCCAGAAATGTGTTCCAATCCCGCAATGTACTGAAATCAGAGACAGCCCAGCCCACAGAGTTTTCATAAGGAGGTCGGCAGTGGTGGCCAGATTGAAGCCGGCCGCACAGTATGCGAATTTCAGCCAGTTCCTGAGGTACCGGTCAATATTTGGTAAAAAAAGGAAGAAGCCCCAAAATGGAACCAATGTGTGGTCAGCAGAGACACCCATCAACTCCTTCATGGCGACAGTATGTGTATAAGCGGCCCCAATGGACTGGGCTTTTTTTTCCCGTGGGGCCGCATATATGTGCTGCCCAGCACAGAGACCGGGGTCTCATCGGGAGCCCTGGAGCCCATACTAACGATCGGTCCCCCGGAACTCCCGGGTCTGGGTCACCTGATTGCTTTGATAGCCTCTGGTTGGCTATCACAGCGATCAGCCACTTTGGAGCCCGCCCCTGTGTTTCTCTCTCTGTGAATAAAGGAGAAAGATACAGTGGAACCTCGGATTGCGTGTAACGCGGTTTATGAGCGTTTCGCAATACAAGCTATTTTTTTTTATAAATACTGATTTGCTTTGTGAGCATTGTCTTTCAAGACCAGCAGGATTCAAGCTTCTGGGGAGTGCAGTACCACATTTGGCCAGAGGTGCGGGGGCGCCGGAGACACTCGGAGACATTCGAAGACGCTTAGAGACACTCGGAAACACTCAAAAAAACACTCCGTTGCTGAGTGTCTCTGAGCGTCTCCAAGTGGTGTCCGAGCGTCTCCGGCACACCCGCACCTCTGGCCACATGTGGTACTGCATAGACAAGCAGTGGCTGTGGAACGGATTATCTGAGTTTCCATTATTTCCTATGGGGGAAACTCGCTTTTATATACGAGTGCTTTGGATTACAAGCATTCTCCTGGAACGAATTATGCTCATAATCCAAGGTTCCACTGTACATTGTATCTCTCTCTCTCCCCGCAGAGGAAAAAAAAAAAAAAAAAAACAGTGTAAAAAAATATCTAGATGAAGGATTGATCTAGGTCAGTGCCAGGGTTAGTGTTTGGGTCAAAGTTCAAGGTCATGGTCAGTATATTTTGGGCAGAAGTTCTGAAGACGTTACGCGGTGATGAAACGCGTCAATTTGGAACTCACGGTGCGTAGACTCACACACAACTGGAACGCACGCCGGAGCAGAGACAGTTTTTGCTTTGAACACCTAATATTTAGATTTTGTGGCAATACTATATATTTGTATATGATTTGAGATTTATTGACAGTAGCACATAGAGATCTATCTCTGGGCTCCTGTGTGTGTATATATATATATATATATATATGTATATAGTTCAACAGTATCTGGTTCATTGCACTGATCATATGTGCACATATATTATATTATATTACAAGTGCTATCTGCACATTGGGTTCTCCCTTAGGTATTCACTTACAGTTATAGTCTCAATCAGAGGTTTTGAATAGCAGCTGCATTAGACATTATTGGCGCAGGTGTATTTATGAATTTTTTATATTTTTTTAAATTAGTATCAGTGTCAGCGTATTTTAGGTAGGATAAAAAAAAAAAAAAGAAGAAGCAAGATGTGCACTGTTGTTTCTTGGTGGTACAAACACCTGACATATACATATGTGGTATCGCTGTGATCGTCCAGAGCAGGGGAATTTATTTTGGGTCGCTATTTGGTGGTAGGTCACGGCAGTAACAAGAAATATACAGCTAAATAAAATTATTATTCTATTGTTTTTACTATTTTGGGCCAGTTTTCCTTTTGATAATAATAATAAAAAATAAAAAAAATCAGGAGATCTCCATTCCCACCAAATTAAAACTCAAATTGTCCTGCAAAAAACGCGGTATAATCCACCTGGAGGCACAAAGTAGCTGTGATGATCTGTACGGTTTTACTAACACATGTCAAAGTTGCAAAATTGTGCTCAGGCATTAAGATTTGTTTCACCCTAATGCCGCGTACACACGATCGGAATTTCCGTCGGAAAAATCTTGGATGTTTTTTACGACGGAATTCCGCTCAAGCTTGCCCTGCATACACACGATCACACAAAAGTACTCTGAACTTTCGACCGTCAAGAACGCGGTGGCGTACAACACTACGGTGAGCCGAGAAAACGTTCAATGCTTCCGAGCATGCGTCGAATTGTTTCCGAGCATGTGTAGGAATTTTGCGTGTCGGAATTGCCACAGACGATCGGAATTTCCAATCGAAACTTTTACGAAAAATTGAGAACCCGCTCTCCATCTTTTGCTGGCGGAAATTCTGCCAGCAAAAGCCCGATGGAGCGTACACACGGTCGGAATTTCCGACCAAGAGCTCTCCATCTTTTGCTGGCGGAATTTTCGATCGTGTGTGCGGGGCCTTAGGGGGTTAAAGTGGGAGTAAACTCCCTTGGCTGATTTTTATTACAGGCTTACCTATAGTTACAGTAAATATCTCCTAAATGTGCGCCGTTCGGGAGATTTTTATTTGTGAAGCCGCCGGTGACGTCACCGGCATATGCGCTCTGATACAACAGCATATCCGCGCCAATTCCTTCAGAGCCCTCTGCCTGTGAACAGCGACTCCCATGCACAAGGCGCGGGAGTGACATCATTGCGGCCCCTCCATTCAAAGGACCGGAGCCCGTGAACCCAGAAGGAAAACGGGGATGAAGATGGAAGTCCCGTCATCGGTGACAGAGAACCACTGAAGGGTTTGGTTTTAAAGCAATAGTAAACCACTGGCAATTATTTTTTTTTTTTTAAGGTAAAGTCATAATGTGCCAGTATGCATTGCATTGCATTACATACTAGCACATTATGTGAAACTTACCTTAGAACAAAGCCCCACAGCGACAAGTTGTCCCCACTGAAGGCGCTTCCATCTTCACCCACTCCTTCTTCCGGGTTTGCGGACTCCGGCTGTGTGAGTGGCCGGACCCCCGATGACGTCACTCCCACGCGTTGCGTGTGGGAGCTGCCATTTTTGCGGCACAGGCCTCTGAAGGAACGGCCACGCTGGTGACGTCACCGGCTGCATGCACAGTAAACGCTGCACGTTTAGGAGAGATTTACAGTACCTATAGGAAAAATACATGCAAGGAAGTTTACTCCCACCTTAAGGTAAGTTTCACATGCGATGTATACTAGCACATTATAACTTTGCCTTGCAGGAGGATTCTTTATTATTTTTTTAACAAGTTTACTACTGCTTTAAAAAAAATGGTGCTTCCAAGTACATTCTTCAGGAAGGTTGGTATTTATCGATCATAGGAACAGGTTAAAACACTATCTATCCCAGGGATATGCAATTAGCGGACCTCCAGCTGTTGCATAACTACAAGTCCAATGAAGCATAGCAAGACTCTGACAGCTACAAGCCTGACACCCAGAGGCAGAGGCATGATGGGACTTGTAGTTTTGCAACAGCTGGAGGTCCGCTAATTGCATATCCCTGATTTATAACATTTCATGGGGGCCACTTCTTCAGGAAAAGCTGTACATTACACTTTAATTGATGTACATTCCTTCAGCCCGGAGTATACTGTCATAGAGTCACAGTGTCCTCTGGGCTGAAGAAATGCACACAGATCCCAACCATTAAAGTGTATACCACAGTGCCTTGAAAAAGTATTCATACCCCTTGAAATCTCCCACACTTTGTCATGTTACAACCAAAAACGTAAATGTATTTTATTGGGATTTTATGTGATAGACCAACACAAAGTGTCACATAATTGTGAAGTGGAAGTAAAATGATAAATGATACAAATAAATAGGTGAAAAGTGTGGGGGGGAGGGGCATTTGTATGGCGCCCCCCGGAGTCAATACTTTGTAGAACCCCCTTTCTCTACAAGTCTTTTTGGGGGTGTCTCTACCAGCTTTGCACATCTAGAGAGGACATTTCTGCCCATTCTTCTTTGTAAAATATCTCAAGCTCTGTCAGATTGGATGGAGAGCGTCTGTGAACAGCAATTTTCAAGTCTTGCCACAGATTCTCAATGTGATTTATGTCTGGACTGTGACTGGGCCATTCTAACACATGAATATGCTTTGATCTAAACCATTCCATTGTAGCTCTGGCTGGATGTTTCGGGTCGTTGTCCTGCTGGAAGGTGAACCTCCGCCCCGGTCTCAAGTCTTTTGCAGACTCACTAACAGGTTTTCTTCTAAGATTGTCCTGTATTTGTCTCCATCCATCTTCCCATCAACTCTGACCAGCTTCCCTGTCCCTGCTGAAGAAAAGCATCCCCACCACATGATGCTGCCACCACCATGTTTCACGGTGGGGATGGTGTGTTCAGGGTGATGTGCAGTGTTAATTTTCCCCACACATAAAGTTTTACTTTTAGGCCATAAAGTTGAATTTTGGTCTCATGTGACCAGATCACCTTCTTCCACATGTTTGCTGTGTCCTCCACATGGCTTCTCACAAACTACAAACAGGACTTCTTATGACTTTCTTTCACCAATGTCTTTCTTCTTGTCACTCTTCCATAAAGGGCAGATTTGTGGAGAACACGACTAATAGTTGTCCTGTGGACAGATTCTCCCACCTGAGCTGTGGATCTCTGCAGCTCCTCCAGAGTTACCATGGACCTCTTGGCTCTTCTCTGATGAATGTTCTCCTTGCCCGGCCCGGTCAGTTTAGGTGGACGGCCATGTCTTGGTAGGTTTGCGGTTGTGCCATACTCTTTCCATTTTCCAATGATGGATTGAACAGAGCTCCGTGAGATGTTCAAAGCTTGGGAGATTTTTTTATAACCTAACCCTGCTTTATACTTCTCCACAACTTTATCCCTGACCTGTCTGGTGTGTTCCTTGGCCTTCATGATGCTGTTTGTTCACTAAGGTTCTCTAACAAACCTCTGAGGGCTTCACAGAACAGCTGTATTTATACTGAGATTAAATGACACACAGGTGGACTCTATTTACTAATTAGGGGACTTCTGAAGGCGATTGGTTCTACTAGATTTTAGTTAGGGGTATCAGAGTAAAGGGGGCTGAATAAAAATGCCCCCCCCACACTTTTCACATATTTATTTGTAAACAATTTTGAAAACTATTTATCATTTTCCTTCCACTTCACAATTATGTGACACTTTGTGTTGGTCTATCACATAAAATCCCAATAAAATACATTTATGTTTTTGGTTGTAACATGACAAAATGTGGGAAATTTCAAGGGGTGTGAATACTTTTAAAAAGCACTGTAAACGCGTTGATGGTGTACTTTAACCTGTTCCTCTGATCAATAACTCCCGACCTTCCTGAAGAGTTGGAAACACCATTGGATGCGCAACCTCAAAACATTTTGGTGTGGATCTAAAGCATCTTGAATAGAACCTTGGCGCCCCAGATGTTTTGGAATTACGTTTCCCATGATGCTCCACTACACTTCAGAGTGCCAGAGCATCATGGGAAATGTAGTTCCAAAACATCTGGGGTGCCAAGGTTCTCCATCACTGGACTAGGATCTGAACCCACGTGTACAAAACCTGCCAGGAAGCTGTCACCCCACACAGGCCAATCAGGTGAGGTGTCCTCCAGCTGATCTTCAATCAGGTCTAAAATTTACGCCTGCAAACCTTTGTACTTTTTCCTTTCCAGGAAATTCGGGTGGATTCAGCGCCCCCCCCCCCCCCCCATGTGTTGAAGGCGCAGACCAGCAAAATCACGACTTGTTTTCGGCACTAATAAGATGAGTGATAGCTTTTCTTTGACTCTTCATGTTTTGCATATTTGTCAGCTTTCACTTCGGAACCATTAATTGGTCTTTTCAGCCAGTTTCGCTGTTTAATTTCACTAAAAGCTAAAAGCAGTTTCAGAGCTTCGTCTGGCAGGCGGCTAACAAAGCGTCTGCCTTGTGCGTTGGAGGAACAAACCAGAAAACAGGCTGTTTTTTTTTTGTTTTTTTTCTTTTTTTAAAAGTGTTCCTTAATCTAAAGAACACCAAGTTCAACTCTTCAATTATTGGTCTGATTCACTCCTTAGAATAGACGTGGATTGTGAGAGTTGAGATTTCAGTGCAGTGAGGTGGCGGCATGCACACCGCCAGGATTCTGTTCTGTGGTCTGCAGCCAAAAGACATGGTTTTTGCTTTTATTGAATGTTGTAGTTCCCGTGTTTCTGCTCCTTTGGCCATCTTACCAGGTAAGGAAACATCTTCCACATCGGACCTTCTGGTAAGATGCAAGGCCCGGTTATTAGATCTTAAGGGGGGAGGAATGTTGGCGCACAGGATGTTTGTGTATCAACCATACACTAAATGGAAAGTCCATGGCAGGGAATATGGGGAATAAAAAGTCAGTAGCAGAGTCTTTGTAATGATGATGATGATGAGGAGGAAAATCTCTGGATAGAGGACCAGCACTAAGGGCAAAAAGCTCTTCTCTGGAGCGAAGCCAACTCTGAGGTACAATATAGAAAGAAAAGAGTGCAATATTTATTTTACAAATGGCAAGTATATATGAACACTCACCTTAGGAAATTGATGGTCAGCTCACCTGGTGGAAGGAAACCCACAGTCCACACGCCTCTATTTCGGGGATGTACACAAACCGTGACCACCGTGGAGAAGCAGGAAGAAGCCGGCCAGTGCTGTAGTTGTTCCGGGCTGGTTGGAAGAACCAGCTTGAAGCACTGTGCCTATAGGTGATCACTCGAGAAAGGAGCGCACATGCTCTGAAACGCGTTGTGGTTTCTCCCTCCACCGCAGTGATGTCACACGCCTACGGGCGCTGCGCTTCAAGCTGGTTCTTCCAGCCAACCCAGAACAACTACAGCACTGACCGGCTTCTTCCTGCTTCTCCGGGGTGGTCGCGGTTTGTGAACATCCCCGGAATAAAGGAGTGTGGATTGTTCCCTTTGGTTTCCTTCCATCAGATGAGCTGACCACCAATTCCCTGATGTGAGTGTTCATATATACTTGTGTAGCAAGGTCCCAGGCCTCCTTCGGTCTAATGAGAACCTCCAGGGCCAAGCAGCTGACATCTTTCTGTATGTAATGGTTTGTGAGGCATGGTGGGTGCAGAATTGTTAAAGTTATTGGGGGCCAGACACTTCTTGAATGCAAAAGAAAGTTTATTTCTCTTAACAAACTTTTTTTGGGGGAGAGAGAGGGTTAGGGCCAGGACACCCTTAGGTAGTTGCAAGACTAATTGGCAGACTCCGAGACTTCAACAGGAGAACAGCCATGCAGGGAAAGGCATCCAATAAGACACCATATCTGCATGTGTAGGAATGTGGTCTTCTATAGCAACAGTCTTTAACAATTCCTAACACAAAGCTTAACGGTTCCTCTTCACTTCCACTACAGTCACTTCTTATAGTTCTTCAGCCCACTGAGCTCCCGGTTTCTCACTAGACCCTCTGATTCACTGCCACTGAATCCCTGGAGCTCCTCCAATCTTCACAGTGGTACCTTCCACAAGCGTCACCCCCACCTCTCTGCTGGGTCCCTAGCTTGGCACTCAAGATACCGCTCAAGCTTCACCCACGCTTGCCTTCCTTGGTCCCTGGCTGGACACACAAGGCTGTTCTGCAAGCGTCACGATCCCTGGCTTGATACCCACTGAAGTTTCCCAATTCTTCACCGTCCCCGGTTGGTGAGAATGCTGCTCCGGTACTTGCTTCAGCTACTCACTGTGGTCCCTGGTAGTAAGGTGGTGGGTATCTTAGTGGCAACAGCTTCCCCTCTACCACCGATCATGTCAGGTTCTCCGGCCGGCAGAACGGTCACTTCTGGTTGGACTGCAAGCTGCAATCCCAACCCTACACTGCTCTCTTACTTCTGGATAGGCCCTCAGACCGACTGGCAGCCAGATGCCCCCAGGATAGGCCCAATCTCTGGCCTAGCAGCCTGGGCAATACAACACACGTTCACCCAGACAGCCATCCAGCTGGCACAGAACACAATCACCTGACTCCACCCGAATATATAGGTTCTCCCAGCAGGCCAAGGGGTTTACGAAAAACCATAATACCAATAATCTGACCTTGCACTGTCCTTCTCATACCTAGTACCACCAAGTACCCGGCCACCTAGTGGTAGAAGAGAAAAGTGCAAGAAGGCCAAACTTAGGGAGAAATCAATAGATATCTAACAATCAACCAGGATGAATACTCCTGTTTGTGAGGAGCTCCCTGCCTAAACCCCAAGGTGCTACACTTGCCATTTGTAAAATAAATATTGCACTTAGAGGCGCTCTTCTGTCTTTTTTCCCTCTTTTTTTTTTGATTATTAGATCTTGGTCCCTAATGTGTTTAAAAATGTCAGTGAACAACCACGATCCTTTTCCTGGTGGTCATCTCACGGGTTCACAGAGATTCATCATTTTCTCATGTTCCATACTTTTCCCTGCTGGCCCTAGGGGGTCCCAACAAGATTGTTGGCAAAAGAATCTAGAGAAGATTGTAGCCCTTCCCACAGGTATTTACCTTGATTTTAACAGAAAGAGTGCACTTCTCAGAGGGCTGGAAAGATTTTTTTTTCTTTGTATTAGCAGCACACAGGGAATAAGATGAAGCTAAAAAAAAGGAAACCCAAGCTTCTCTTTTAACTAACTCCCATCTCCTTCATTGCAAGGCATGATGTTACCATCTAGCCTATGAGATCCTTAGGGAATGATGAGTACTTTAAACATGAAGGCACTTTAGTTTAGCGCAAAAGCATCCTCTTGTGATATTTGGGCTGCTCAGCATTCCTTGGATCTCCCCGGAAGAAGCTTGTTGTCATTCTCACTTAGGTACCATGGGCAGAGGATGAGGGTAAGGCCAATACTGTATATGACTTTTGCAGTTAGAAGGGACCCAGACCTAATAATGGGACCTTGCATTTTACTAGTAAAAAGGACTCTGATCACAGTTTAAAATAGTGAAAGTGTATCTAAAGTCCAACCTTTTTTTTGTTTTCGGAGTGTTGGGGGAATTGGGTCCCTTCTCAGCTTTTATAGCTGTATGTGTTCCCACTGCAAAGATTCACCATCTTTATTTGTCCAAGTGATTGTTGTCACCAAGACTGAAACTGATGACACATTACAATTTTATAGTACAGGAGTTGATAAGAAATCTTCCATAGGGATCTGGCAACACCGGTCTATGAGGGGATTTCCATGCGCTATGGAGAGTTTCTTCTCACCTCCTGTCGTGTCCCCAGGAAAGTAAGAAAAATGAAATCTCATGGATGGGAAACAGGCAGCAAAAAATGAAAAATTCTCAGATCCAAAGACTGCACCCACTCTTCAATCCTGAAAATTCCCATGGATGACTGTCAGAGTTGGCAACCAGTTTTACTGGGTACACTGTGGTCAGTGGAAGTGTGGAGGGACCCAGATTTCAACTGAAGACCTCTGATAAAGACCTCCATAGAGGAAAATGTAAAACATGTTATAAAAGTGACCCCCCCTGACCAAGAGGTCTTGTGACCCCAGAGATTCTATTAAATTGAATGTAGAGTATTTTTATTTCCTTTCGTTATATGTACAGTATATGTGTGAGATTCATCCACCTTACCAACCACTCAGTGTCCTCCACCCCACTCTGCCAATCCCTCCACTGGCCTCCCCTCAGTGTCCTTCACCCCTCTCTGCCAATTCCTCTACTGGCCTCCACTCAGTGTCCTCCACCCCTCTCTGCCAATTCCTCTACTGGCCTTCACTCAGTGTCCTCCACCCCTCTCTCCCAATCCCACCACTGGCCTCCATTCAGTGTCCTCCACCCCTCTCTCCCAATCCCACCACTGGCCTCCACTCAGTGTCCTCCACCCCTCTCTCCCAATCCCACCACTGGCCTCCACTCAGTGTCCTCCACCCCTCTCTCCCAATCCCACCACTGGCCTTCATTCAGTGTCCTCCACCCCTCTCTCCCAATCCCACCACTGGCCTCCATTCAGTGTCCTCCACCCCTCTCTCCCAATCCCACCACTGGCCTCCACTCAGTGTCCTCCACCCCTCTCTCCCAATCCCACCACTGACCTCCACTCAGTGTCCTCCATCCCTCTCTGCAAATTCCTCCACTGGCCTCCATTCAGTGTCCTCCACCTCTCTCTGCACCCCTCCCTTCCCCAAAGCTACATCACCAACCTCATCTCAAAATATAAGTCAAACTGTCCTCATCAATCCTAACTAGACCTCTCTCTATCTCCCTCATCCCCTCATCTTATGCTCATCACCAGGACCTCTCCAGAGCATTTCTTATCCTCTGGAGTTCCCTGCCCTGATCTTCTGTCCTGAAACCTTCTGTTCTCTAGCTCCCTCTTCACCCCCCCCCCCCCCCTCACCTCAAGGAATTTTACAGAGCCTCTCCCCTCCTCTGGATCTCCCTACTCCAATCTGTCCAGCTATCCCATACTCTGCCTGTCTTTAGGTGATTCCTGAAAACTAATTTCTTCAATTAAGTCTTTTCGGCCTCCACCTAACAACTGAAAGTTTACTTTCTCCACCACTTCATCACAGTTATTACTTTTTGTATAACTTGCCCTCCCTTTTAGATTGTAAGCTCTCAGAGCCCTCTTATCATCTTGTCCTAAACTGTACCGTATCTGTTCTGTCTGCCTTTATTGTAATGTGCTGGGCAAACGGTTGGCACTATACAGTACCTGGGAAGAGTTTGCTCAGCACCCAGTGCAACAAGGTGGAACAGCGCCCCCTCACCTGTTGTTAATGTATGATGTAGAACTGGCATACTCTCTTGCACCCATTCTCTGCAACTTGCAGATCTCAATGCAATGTCTAATTGGGCATCTATGTGGCAGATGAGGTTTAATGTTGAGAAATGTAAAGTTCTGCACTTGGGGGCTAAGAATATGCATGCATCATACATACTAGGGGGAGTACAACTGGGGGAATCCATGGTGGAGAAGGATCTGGGGGAATCCATGGTGGAGAAGGATCTGGGCTTTTTGGTAGATCATAAGCTCAATAATAGCATGCAATGCCAAGCTGCGGTTTCCAAAGCGAGCAAAGTCCTTTCTTGTATTAAGAGAGGTATGGACTCCAGAGAGAGAGATATCATTTTGCCCCTGTTCAAATCATTAGTAAGATCTCATCTGGAATATGCAGTTCAGTTTTGGGCTCCAGTTCTCAAAAAGGATATCGGGGAACTGGAGAAAGTGCAGAGAAGGGCAACCAAACTGATAAAGATGCATGGAGGAGATCAGCTATGAGGAAAGATTAGAGGAACTGAATTTGTTCACTCTTGAGAAGAGGAGAATATGGGGGGATATGATCAACATGTTTAAATATATAAGGGGTCCATATAGTGAACTTGGTGTTGAGTTATTCACTTTACGGTCAACACAGAGGACAAGGGGGCACTCTTTACGACTGGAGGAAAAGAGATTTAGTCTCCAAATACGGAAAGGTTTCTTCACAGTAAGAGCTGTGAAAATGTGGAATAGACTCCCTCCAGAGGTGGTTCTGGACAGCTCAGTAGATTGCTTTAAGAAAGGTCTGGATACTTTCCTAAGTGTACGTAATATAACTGGGTACTGATATTTATAGGTAAAGTTGATCCAGGGAAAATCCGATTGCCTCTCTGGGATCAGGAAGGAATTTTTTCCCCTGCTGTAGCAAATTGGAGCATGCTCTGCTGGGGTTTTTTGCCTTCCTCTGGATCAACTGTGGGTATAGTATTGGGTATATTGGATTGTACAATATTTTTTTTTTTTTTTTTTTTATGGTTGAACTGGATGGACTTGTGTCTTTTTTCAACCTGACTAACTATGTAACTATGTAACTTGCTCCAGCTGCCCATGGTCGGCATGGAGTGTGCACTGTACATGCATGGCCAATTGCACATGTGCTGTCTGCTATGGTGCCGTTTATGAGTGCTGAGGTGGAGATTGTGTTGCAGTAGTGATCAGAACAGACAAAATGCCACAGCTTACTGGCTGCTAGCCACTGATGTGGATTGTGCATATGGTGAGAGGAGTACAATTCACTGCATGGCATCCCCACCACTGTGAGACAATGGTGCGCCTGCACATTCTGCCCAACCCTGGCACTATAAAAATCCTAAATAATAATAATAATAGCTTGTTGTACACTGAGGGTAAAAAGTATTTGATCGGCTGCTGATTTTGTACGTTTGTCCCACTGACAAAGAAATGATCAGTCTATAATTTTAATGGTCGGTTTATTATAACAGTGAGAGACAGAATAACAACAACAAAAAACCAGAAAAACACATTTCAAAAAAGTTATAAATTGAATTTGCATTTTAATGAGTGAAATAAGTATTTGACCCCTTCGCAAAACATGACTTAATACTTGGTGGAGAAACCCTTGTTGGCAATCACAGAAGCCAGATGTTTCTTGTAGTTGGCCACGAGGTTTGCATACATCTCAGGAGGGATTTTGTCCCACTCCTCTTTGCAGATCCTCTCCAAGTCATTAAGGTGTCGAAGCTCACATTTGGTAACTCGAACCTTCAGCTGCCTCCACATATTTTCTATGGGATTAAGGTCTGGAGACTGGTTAGGCCACTCCAGGACCTTAATGTGCTTTTTCTTGAGCCACTCCTTTGTTGCCTTGGCCTTGTCTTTTGGGTCATTGTCATGCTGGAATTCCCACCCATGACCCATTTTCAATGCCCTGGCTGAGGAAAGGAGGTTCTCACACAAGATTTGATGGTACATGGCCCCGTCCATCGTCCCTTTCATGCAGTGAAGTTGTCCTGTCCGCTTAGCAGAAAAACACCCCCAAAGCATAATGTTTCCACCTCCATGTATGACGGTGGGGGATGGTGTTCTTGGGGTCATAAGACCTCCATGTATGACGGTGGGGATGGTGTTCTTGGGGTCATAGGACCTCCATGTATGACGGTGGGGGATCGTGTTCTTGGGGTCATAGGACCTCCATGTATGACGGTTGGGGATCGTGTTCTTGGGGTCATAGGACCTCCATGTATGACGGTTGGGGATCGTGTTCTTGGGGTCATAGGACCTCCATGTATGATGGTGGGGGATGGTGTTCTTGGGGTCATAGGACCTCCATGTATGATGGTGGGGGATCGTGTTCTTGGGGTCATAGGACCTCCATGTATGACGGTGGGGGATCGTGTTCTTGGGGTCATAGGACCTCCATGTATGATGGTGGGGGATGGTGTTCTTGGGGTCATAGGACCTCCATGTATGACGGTGGGGGATCGTGTTCTTGGGGTCATAGGACCTCCATGTATGACGGTGGGGGATCGTGTTCTTGGGGTCATAGGACCTCCATGTATGACGGTGGGGGATCATGTTCTTGGGGTCATAAGACCTCCATGTATGACGGTGGGGGATGGTGTTCTTGGGGTCATAGGACCTCCATGTATGACGGTGGGGGATCGTGTTCTTGGGGTCATAAGACCTCCATGTATGACGGTGGGGGATCGTGTTCTTGGGGTCATAGGACCTCCATTTATGACGGTGGGGGATCGTGTTCTTGGGGTCATAGGACCTCCATGTATGACGGTGGGGGATGGTGTTCTTGGGGTCATGGGCAGCATTCCTCCTCCTCCAAACACGGCGAGTTGAGTTGATGCCAAAGAGCTCATTTTTGGTCTCATCTGACCACAACACTTTCATCCAGTTCTCTTCTGAACCATTCAGATGTTCATTAGCAAACTTCAGACGGGCCTGTTCATGTGCTTTCTTGAGGAGGGGGAACTTGCGGGCGCTGCAGGCTTTCAGTCCTTCACAGAGTGGCGTGTTACCAATTGTTTTCTTGGTGACTATTGTGACAGAACGTCCCAAACTCCGCTTGAGTGCTTCCGTCAGTATATCGCTTCCTAAGCTCTGGAACACAAGACTAGTGGATCTGGCTATAGTAACCCCAAGAACCAGGTAGGAGTACCTCAGAAATAGAACTGTTTATTAGAACAAGAATACAGTCTTATATATACTTGAGGAGGAGGTTCCCCCCTCCTTATCATATTACCCTAACAATACAACTGTAACCAGAAACATTAATTAACATGAGCTAATTAACTAATCATTTAACCAGCCCACGTGACTCAGAGGTTTGACCTTTCAGATCGGACTTGTCTTCTAGCTCAGAAGATACAATCCACATTATCATAATTATAAACACAGGACTCCTTCTCACAATAGCAGAAGCCCTCCAGTAGCAGACTATCCATCTCCTACATTGTACAGAGGCCAATGTGATCAGTTCTTTCAATTAACATGTATAGTTCAGAATCAAATAAACCAGGAATAGTCTTTGTATATTTCCTGGGAGATATTGTGGATAAATATTAATGTTCCATTTGCTTGGTCACCGTGTGCCCCTAATAGACACAGGGTAGCTTAGACATAAGCGGGCATGGAGAACTGAAACAAAGGTTAACAAACCAGGGCCCATAGTCAGTTGGCAGGAGTCTAGCATTCAGTCCCCTCCAAAAGCCTCTGTCCCGGGTGAGTCTATCACAACTATGGTCCCAGCTGCCTTGAGATGATGGACAAGATTCTCCTGTGTAGTTCTGGGCTGATTCCTCGCCGTTCTCATGATCATTGAGACTCCACGAGGTGAGATCTTGTATGGAGCCTAAGAGGGAGATTGACATTTACTTTGTGTTTCTTTCATTTGCGAATAATCGCACCAACTGTTGTCACCCTCTCACCAAGCTGCTTGGCGACGGTCTTGTAGCCCATTCCAGCCTTGTGTAGGTCTACAATCTTCTCCCCGACATCCTTGGACAGCTCTTTGGTCTTGGCCATGGTGGAGAGATTGGAATCTGATTGATTGCTTCTGTGGACAGGTGTCTTTTATACAGGGAACAAGCTGAGATTAGGAGCACTCCCTTTAAGAGAGAGTGCTCCTAATCTCAGCTTGTTCCCTGTATAGAAGACACCTGGGAGCCAGAAATCTTGCTGATTGATAGGGGATCAAATACTTATTTCACTCATTAAAATGCAAATCAATTTATAACGTTTTTGAAATGCGTTTTTCTGGATATTTTTGTTGTTATTCTGTCTCTCACTGTTAAAATAAAGCGACTGTTAAAATCAGTGGTGTGGTGGTGGTGGGGGGGGGGTGGCACACAACCGAAATCCCCCACCCCCCATTGTCCGCCGGTCAGTCCACCAGCATTTACCCCATCTAGGCGGCGGGGATCGGGCATCCATGCAGCGGCGGCGGGGATCAGGCACCACCCATGGAGCAGTGGCGGGGACCGGGCATCCAGGCATCCGCAGTGATCGGCGACTCTTCTCCTCCCCTACTCCAATAGGATCGCCTGTCCTTTTAGCCCATCGCACAAAAGACGCATCCTCAGCATCCTATTTTGAAGCCTGTTAGAGCCTGTAATTCATGCACCCAGTGACCCGAAAGGGGCCGGACGCATGAATAGAGGGCGGCCATGGATAGATTCATGCAATGTATGAATCTATCCATTACTCATATAGGGGGTGGCGAGGAGAGAAGGGGCGGGGCCCGGACGTCACCCAATGGACGGGCCACCCCTGATTAAAATTATAGACTGATCCTTTCTTTGTCAGTGGGCAAAGGTACAAAACCAGCAGGGGGTCAAATACTTTTTCCCCTCACTGTATATTTGTGTGATTGAGTTCATATATTCCTTTCTGGCCAGGATTTGTAGGACACAGAAGTTCCCGGCCATGGTGGAGATATGAATACACTTTTCTTTGTATCGATCTGAGAATAATTTCGGATTTTCATTTTGTTTTTGGTTTTCTTCGATTCGTTTTGCCTCCACTCCTCACACGCACAATAAGCGCCTTTTTTATGATTATTATTTCTTTCATTTATTGTTTCATTTTTTTGCTGCTGCCAATGACTTGGTGAAATTTTCTCTTTTTATTCTTTCTTTTATTCTCATATTAAAAATAGATGTGGATCGGCAGCTGGGGAAGGCTGTGCGGCCGGTTTATGAACTGAACGTTCGGAGAGATTGTTCTGACGCCCCCACACACACATTCGCTGATATTTATGGCTCGGGATCATCGCCTCCCTCCTCCCCCCGACTGACCGCTTTGTTCGGGATTTGGCATGGGGTGTTCAGGGTGTTCTCTGGCTTCGGGGACACGTGCAGAAGAATTTCTATAACTGTATAGAAATATAACGCCTTCTGCCAGGATAATCAGCGCCCAAAGCGGCTTTAAATAGAACATATGCAACTTCATAATCGGATCTTCTGACTGCTAATTGTACATTGCGGGAGGCGATGGAAAAATAAAACTTCACTGAACAATAAAATGTATTTATAAAGGGGATGAGAGACATGCGCCCCGAATGGGTCCCGCATGGGAGATGTTTAGCTCGCGGCAAGGCTCTGGTAGTCACCCGGACAGGAAATGAAGGTAATTCTGCCCCACGAGGAAACATGACTGCATTAATTACCCCACCAAGGGAGTCCCTTTTACCACTTCCTGCCTGCCCCGAAGTCCTTTAACCACTTCCTGCCTGCCTCGGAGTCCTTTTAACCACTTCTTGCCTGCCCCGGAGTCCCTTTAACCACTTCCTGCCTGCCTCTGAGTCCCTTTAACCACTTCCTGCCTGTCCCGGAGTCCTTTAACCACTTCCTGCCTGCCTCGGAGTCCTTTTAACCACTTCTTGCCTGTCCCGAAGTCCCTTTAACCACTTCCTGCCTGCCTCTGAGTCCCTTTAACCACTTCCTGCCTGCCCCGAAGTCCTTTAACCACTTCCTGCCTGCCTCGGAGTCCCTTTAACCACTTCTTGCCTGCCCTGAAGTCCCTTTAACCACTTCTTGCCTGCCCTTGAGTCCCTTTAACCACTTCTTGCCTGCCCCTGAGTCCCTTTAACCACTTCTTGCCTGCCCCTGAGTCCCTTTAACCACTTCCTGTCTGCCCTGAAGTCCTTTAACCACTTCCTGGCTGCCCTTGAGTCCCTTTAACCACTTCTTGCCTGCCCTTGAGTCCCTTTAACCACTTCTTGCCTGCCCTTGAGTCCCTTTAACCACTTCCTGCCTGCCCCAGAGTCCCTTTAACCACTTCCTGCCTGCCCTGAAGTCCTTTAACCACTTCCTGCCTGCCCTGGAGTCCTTTTAACCACTTCCTGCCTGCCTCGGAGTCCTTTTAAACACTTCCTGCCTGCCCTGGAGTCACTTTAACCACTTCTTGCCTGCCCCGAAGTCCCTTTAACCACTTCCTGCCTGCCCCAGAGTCCCTTTAACCACTTCCTGCCTGTCCAGGAGTCCCTTTAACCGTTTCCTGTCTGCCCCAGAGTCCCTTTAACCGTTTCCTGCCTGCCCCGGACTTACTGCGCATTCCCAACTCAGAAAAATTTGCCGCCCAGTGACGCATATTTGCTTTATGTGGGTGTAAAAGCCCACCCTTTTGGCGCTGCACATGTCACATGTTTTACGTAGGCGGCAACAAGCTAAAGATTTCCAGATATGGAGATTACGCTGTTTGCCTGGAGTTCAGCTTTAAACATATAAGAAGAGACACCTAACGTCCTCCTCACACTGTTCACAATATTCGGATCACCGTGACCCGCCGCAGTATCACCGCCGGTCCCAACAGCCAGGAAACATTTCAGAACGTCTGACAGTTGTTTTAATGGAAAAGATAATGTTACTTTCTGATACAACTCTGCAGAGCCGTATCGCTGCGTTTTTATCACGCGGCGCCGTTCTCCATGGACCGCTGGGCAGTAATGTTATCTTTTTTTTTTACCTAGTAGGCAATATTCTGATTACTGACATTCCAAATCACATTTTAAATACTCCGGCAAAGTGTTCTAATAGGCGGAAATGACAGCCGTATCTGTTATAACAGGATACATCGGAAGGTAATTCTACGAGCTCGCGGCTTTTCCGCTAATATCACATCCATCGCGACGAGGCCCCGAGACTCAGAAGAAGCCATTGAGGTTGGCGAAGTGAATGGCCGGGAATATTGGTGCCTCTTTTATAAGATGATGAATATCAAGAAGAGCGCGCTGTGCCGGGGGAATTAAAGGGAACCGTCAACCTCTTATTTAAAAGAAATGCAAATGTTGGTCTCAAAGCGGTAGTGAACCGCGGCTGCTTAGAAAAAAAAATAAAAACATCTGTAAAGCAATTGCACAATGTGTAGGATTAACCCCATACTAGCACATCATGAAATACTTACCTTCCAGCGGCGCGCTATCACCACTGAGAGAGCTGACATCTTCTTCTGGGTCTGCGCGCTCCTGCTACGTGATTGGCCGGAGCCCGCGATGACGTCACTCCTGCGCATGTGTGCGGGGGCCCTTGGTTTCCGGCACGAAGCTCTGGAGGTCCCGCAAGGTATGTGTGACAAGGTGACATCACTGGCTGAATTCAGGGTGAATATCTCCTGAACGGCGCACATTTAGGAGATATTCATTCTACCGAGAGATAGGCCTTATTATAGGCTGACCTATAGGTAAAAATCACCAAGCCGGCTTTACTACCACTTTAAATCTGAAAGTGATTATAGAGGATTTTGTTTTACATTTTTAACCACTTTGCCGACCAGCCGCTGTCAATATAGTACGGCAGGTCGGCTTGTTCCCGCAAATCGCCGTAGTTGTAGGTTGGCTACTTTAAGAGCTGTAGCAGGCGCGGTGGGGAAGCTGATGCGCATGGCTGGCGGCCGCGATGTCCACCAGCCACCCGCGATCGCTCCCCAGAAGGCAGAACGGGGATCTGTCAATGTAAACAGACAGATCCCCGTTCTGACAGGGGAGTAGAAAGAAATCGCCTGTTCCTAGTGATCAGGAACAGCGATCTCTCTCCTCCCCCAGTTAGTCCCCTCCCCCCACAGTTAGAAACACCTCCCAGGGAACATACTTAACCCCTTGATCACCACTAGTGTTAACCCCTTCCCTGCCAGTGACATTTATGCCGTGTCCACACACGAGCGGACTTCTCGTCCGCCTGAACTCCGAAGGACTTTTCAACGGAGGTCCGACGGAATTGCGACGGAGTCGAAACGGACTTGCCTACACACGATCACACCAAAGTCCGATTGTTTCGATTGCGATGACGTACAACCAGACTAGAATAGGGAAGTTGATAGCCAGTAGCCAATAGCTGCCCTAGCGTCCTTTTTTGTCCATCGGACTAGCATACAGACGAATGGATTTTTCGATCAGACTCGAGTCCGTCTGAAAGATTTGAAAACGTTCTATTTCTAGGTCCGTCGGAATTTTCGACAGAAAAGGTCCGATGAAGCTCACACACGATCGGAATGTCCGACGGAATCGGACCTTTTCTGCCGGACAGTCCGTTCGTGTGTACACGGCATAATACAGTAATCAGTGGCTATTTTTAGCACTGATCGCTGTATAAATGTTAATGGTCCCAAAAAAGTGTCAAAAGTGTCCGATCTGTCCGCCGCAAATGTTGCAGTCCTGCTAAAAATCGCTGATCGCCACCATTACTAGTAAAAAAAAAATAAAAATAAAATAAAAATGCCATAAATCTATCTCCTATTTTGTAGACGCTGTAACTTTTGCGCAAACCAATATACGCTTAGTGTGATTTTTTTTACCAAAAAATATGTAGAAGAATACATATCATGCTTAAATTGATGAAGAAATATGTTTTTTTATATTTATTATAGCAAAAAGTAAAATATATTGTTTTTTTTTTTTGTTTTTTTTAAATTGTCTGTATTTTTTTTGTTCATAGCGCAAAAAATTTAAATCGCAGGGGTGATCAAATACCACCAAAAGAAAGCTCTATTTGTGGGAAAAAAAGGACGTCAATTTCGTTTGGGTACAGCGTCGCACGACCGCGCAATTGTCAGCTAAAGTGACGCAGTGCCGAATCGCAAAAAATGGTCATTAAGGGGGAAAATCTTCCGGTAATAAGTTGATAAATAACAAACATCTCTATACTTACCTGCTCTGTGCAATGGAATTGAACAGAGCGGCCTCCTACCGGCCCTCCTGGTCCCTCCTGTCTGTCCACCGCCCCTTATTGGAAGCCGCTTCCCATGGGGACACTTGTGCGTGCTCGCTCCCGTGCCCCAGCTGCTGCGTCCACTGTCACAGACAGCAGGACTCGGCCCCGCCCCCTCGCCGCTGGCTTTGATTGACAGCAGTGGGAGCCAATGGATCCCGGTGCCCCAGCAAAGCTAGTGAGACGCGGAAGTTGAGGAGAGAAAGGCATACGTGCACAGCCTTGATTCCAACGAGGGCTCCTGTAAGTAAAAGTAAAAGAGAGGGGGGGGGGCAAAGATGGAACCTAATAATTTTTTTGCTGAATGCAGGGAATGCATTCGGGTAAAAAAAATGTTTGGGCTTTAGAATAACCTTTAAGAAGTATAACCTCTTTATATTCTGCAGTATTATTATTATTATTTTTTTTTTTATAAAATCCTTCCATTTTTATTACATACCTTATTTTAGACCTAGTGATGTCATCATTGGGTCTCTGTACTTCTCTAGGCAATGTAGTCAGATAATAGCTGGTGGGAGGCTGATCCAGGACTGGAGCATCCCAATAAGTAGGCTCCATTGAGTGACATTGGTGAAACCAGTCAGGGACCAGCACTGCTGGAGCTGAGGGACTCTCCTAGCTGCCGGGGGAAGAACTCCTCCAGTGAGAGTGGGGGGGGAGCAAAGGGAAAGGAAAGACAGATTCTGGTGGTAGGGGACTCAATTCTTAGAAGGACAGAGAGGGCAATCTGTAACAAAGACCTGAAGCGCCAAACAGTATGTTGTCTACCGGGCGCTCGGGTTCGGCACATCACGGATCTGGTGGACAGATTACTGGGAGGGGGTAGGGAAGACCCAGCTGTCATGGTGCACGTTGGCACCAATGACAAAGTCAGAGGCAGATGGAGTGTCCTAAAGAACGATTTTAGGGACTTGGGAGCTAAATTGAGGAAAAGGACCTCCAAGGTAGTGTTCTCAGGAATACTACCGGTACATCGAGCCACACCAGAGAGGCAGAGGGAGATTAGGGAAGTAAACAAGTGGCTGAAGAGCTGGTGTAGTAAGGAAGGGTTTGGGTTCCTGGAGGACTGGGCCGTCTTCTCAGTTGGTAACGGTACTATAGAAGGGACGGACTGCACCTAAATGAGGAGGGTGCAGATCTGCTGGGAATGAAGATGGCCAAAAAGTTAGAGGGGTTTTTAAACTAGGCGATGGGGGGAGGGTCCAGAGGTAGAGATGGTCAGCACAGAACATATTCCAGAGGGTAGTGTTGGGGGCATTAGTGGTAGGTTAACCAAAGCACAAAAACACAAGGTGAGTATAGTAGCAAGTCCTAGTTGCAATCTCGAAACATCCAATACGAAGACAATATGCGACCGGTCTAAACTATGTGGCATGTTCACCAATGCCAGGAGCATGGAGGACAAGATGGGTGAACAAGAGATACGGTTGTACAAGGAGGATTTGGATTTTGTGGGAATTTCAGAGATCTGGTCCAATAGCTCTCATGATTGGCTGGCAAACATTCAAGGGTATACCCTATACCGCAAGGATAGAGAGGGTAAAAAAGGGGGAGGGGTATGCCTATATATCAAGAATAATGTACAAGTGAATGTGAGAGATGACATCACTGAGGGGGCTAGGGAGGAGGTGGAATCCTTATGGGTAGAGCTCCAAAGGGATGAAGCTAAGGCAAAAATAATACTGGGAGTATGCTATAGGCCCTATAACCTGAGGGAGGAAGTGGAGACGGATCTCCTATCACAAATTGGAGTAGCAGCAAGGATGGGAAGTGTTATCATAATGGGGGATTTTAATTATCCAGACATAGACTGGGCGGAGGGAACCGCGCATTCATTTAAGGCTCGCCAGTTCCTTAATGTCTTGCAGGACAATTTTATGGGTCAGATGGTAGACGCACCAACTAGAAATAAAACATTACTGGATCTACTGATTACCAACAATACAGACCTGATCACAGATGTGGAAATACGGGGTAATTTAGGTAACAGCGATCACAGGTCAATTAGTTTCAGTATAAATCACACAAAAAGGAAACATGAAGGGAACACAAAGACACTGAATTTCAAAAGAGCCAACTTCCCTAAACTACAAACCTTGCTAAAAGGCATAAATTGGGATAAAATATTAGGAACAAAGAATACGGAGGAGAGATGGGTTTGCTTTAAGAGCATATTAAATAAGGGCATTAGCCAATGTATCCCAATGGGTAATAAATTTAAAAGAGCGAACAAAAGTCCTGGATGGCTTAACTCCAATGTAAAAATGCATATAAAAGCAAAGGAGAAGGCCTTCAAAAAATACAAGGTTGAGGGATCATCCTCAGCATTCAGACTTTATAAAGAATGCAATAAGAAATGTAAGGGTGCAATTAGGATGGCTAAGATAGAACATGAAAGACACATAGCGGAGGAGAGCAAAAAAAAATCCCAAGAAATACTTTAAGTATGTAAACAGTAAAAAAGGGAGGACAGACCATATTGACCCCATAAAGAATGAGGAAGGACATCTGGTTACAAAGGATGGGGAGATGGCGAAGGTATTGAATTTATTCTTCTCCTCAGTCTTCACGAGGAATCGGGGGGCTTCAGTAACCAAAACTGCAGTGTTTATCCTCAGGACACAACACAGGAAGCACCTCCATGGTTAACAGAGGACGGAATTAAAATTAGAATTGAGAAACTTAACATTAATAAATCACCGGGACCAGATGGCTTGCATCCGAGGGTACTTAGGGAACTCAGTCAGGTGATTGCCAGACCGTTGTTCCTAATTTTTACTGACAGTCTACTGACTTGAATGGTACCAGCTGATTGGAGAAAAGCCAATATTTAAAAAGGGCCCAAAATACATCCCTGGGAATTACAGACCAGTTGGCCTAACATCAATAGTATGTAAACTCTTGGAGGGGATGATAAGGGACTATATACAAGATTTTAGTAATGAGAACGATATCATTAGCAGTAATCAGCATGGATTCATGAAGAATCGTTCTTGCCAAACCAATCTATTAACCTTCTATGAGGAGGTGAGTTGCCATCTAGATAAAGGAAGGCCCGTGTATCTGGATTTTGCAAAAGCATTTGACACAGTTCCCCATAAACGTTTACTGTACAAAATAAGGTGCGTTGGCGTGGACCATAGGGTGAGTACATGATTGAAAACTGGCTACAAGGGCGAGTTCAGAGGTTGGTGATAAATGGGTAGTACTCGGAATGGTCAGGGGTGGGTAGTGGGGTTCCCCAGGGTTCTGTGCTGAGACCAATCCTATTTAATTTGTTCATTAACGATCTGGAGGATGGGATAAACAGTTCAATCTCTGTATTTGCAGACGATACTAAGCTAAGCAGGGCAATAACTTCTCCGCAGGATGTGGAAATCTTGCAAAAAGATATGAACAAATGAATGGGGGAGGGGCGACTACATGGCAAATGAGGTTCAATGTAGAAAAATGTAAAATAATGCATTTGGGTTGCAAAAATCTGAATGCAATCTATAGACTGGGGGGAGAACTTCTGGGGGGATCTAGGATGGAAAAGGACCTGGGGGTCCTAGTAGATGATAGGCTCAGCAATGGCATGCAATGCCAAGCTGCTGCTAACAAAGCAAACAGAATATTGGCATTAAAAGTGATCAACTCCAGAGATAAAACGATAATTCTCCCACTCTACAAGACTCTGGTCCGGACGCACCTGGAGTATGCTGTCCAGTTCTGGGCACCAGTCCTCAGGAGGGACGTACTGGAAATGGAGCGAGTACAAAGAAGGGCAACAAAGCTAATAAAGGGTCTGGAGGATCTTAGTTATGAGGAAAGGTTGCGAGCACTGAACTTATTCTCTCTGGAGAAGAGACGCTTGAGAGGGGATATGATTTCAATATACAAATACCGTACTGGTGACCCTACAATAGAAATAAAACTTTTTTGCAGAAGAGAGTTTAATAAGACTCGTGGCCACTCATTAAAATTAGAAGAAAAGAGGTTTAACCTTCAACTACGTAGAGGATTCTTTACTGTAAGAGCGGCAAGGATGTGAAATTCCCTTCCACAGGTGGTGGTCTCAGTGGGGAGCATCGAAGGTTTCAAGAAACTATTAGATAAGCACCTGAATGACCACAACATACAGGGATATACAATGTAATACTGACACATAATCACACACATAGGTTGGACTTGATGGACTTGTGTCTTTTTTCAACCTCACCTACTATGTAACTATGTAACTATGTTACTATGGAGGGGCCAACAGGTTGCTGCACATCTCATCCTAAAAACATCACAGCACCCTACCTCAGTACCCTTCTCAAGAGCCCTCAGTCCCGATGTAGACAGTGGGCTGGCTCTATGGGAGAGGTTATGCAAATATCAAACTGTCTTAATGGGTTGGTGTCTGTCTGGAGGAGTGGCCTATACAGGCTGTTTTTTTGCATAGGCAACGCCCACATGTGCCACTGAAATGTACATAAATGGCCTCTTGTTTTCACTAAGCAGCAGAGCTTACACTTGGCATGGGACTCGCAATGGTGTCCCTAGGGGGGGCAGAGGGGGCCCTGACCCCCCCAACATTATGCTGCGCCCCACCATGTGCCCCCCCCATTTAAAAATTTATTTATTTATTTTTATACAAAAAGGCAATGTCTAAGAGGGAGAGCGTCACCAGTCAGCTCCTGCGGGTGATTCCTCCCCCCTCCCTCTGCTCGCTGACACTGCATAATGCGAGCGCTCACACAACCACGGCCGCCCGATCTGCTCCTTCCCCTCTATCCTCATTAGCAGGGAGAAGAGCGAGTTGCAGGAAGGACTCCACCAGGACTCTCAATTACTGAAAAAACAGACTGATTTCTCCCATCCTTAGGACAGGAGAACCAGCCTGTAAATTCCAAGAGATGTCAGACCAGCGCTGTCAATAGTAGGGGCAGGACAGCAAGAGGAGGCTGGGGAACCCCACAGTGGCAGAACACCAGGGCCCGGGGGCAAGACAACCTTTGCAACCCTGAAAGTTCTCCCACTGCTTTGGACCCTTAAATTTTCTTGGTATGCTGGTGACATATATCCATTGTTTTCTGCCACCCTGGGGGGGCCCCAATACAGTAGGAAGGGAGATCACTGCAGAACATGCGAAAGGCCCCATTGGGGGGTCGTAGTAAAGGGCCCCAGGATATATATATAATTGCATTTTATAGTTGCCCCCCTACTTTTGTCCCTTTCCCCCCATGTGCCCCCCCTAAATATGAAAGCTGGAGACGCCACTGGGGACTCGGAATGTGGTGGAGATCGCTGTAGTAGCGGTATAGTAGTGGTGCCTACTAAAGTGATTACCTGCTTCCATGGGGACCTCACTGGTATGGCACATACATACTTTTATTGCCCCAAGCTGGACCAATGGAACTAAATAAAAATTTTCATACCTAAACTATAGTTTTTAAAAAAAAAAAGTTAAAAGCAAGAACTTGTCTGAACTTAAGCCGCGTACACACGAGCGGAATAGACGACAGAAAAAGTCAGACGGAAGCTTTTCATCGTCTATTCCGATCGTGTGTAGGCTTTATCGGACTTTTCTTTTCGAAAATTCTGACGGACCTAGAAATGGAACATGTTCTAAATATTTCCGACGGAACCAATTCCAAAACCGATCGTCTGTATGCTGTTCCGACGGACCAAAAACGACGCATGCTCTGAAGCAAGTACGAGACGGAAGATATTGGCTACTGGCTATTAAACTTCCTTTTTCTAGTCCCGGCATACGTGTTGTACGTCCCCGCGTTCTGGATGGTCGGACTTTGGTCGGATTTTGGGTTGACCGTGTGTGGGCAAGGCAAGCTTGAATGGAATTCCGTCGGAGAAACCTTCGGAGTTTAGTCCGATGGCAAAACCGGTCGTGTGTACGCGGCGTTAGTCTCCTGACCATAGGGACATTCGCTGGAAAGTAGGGCTTGTACCCGGGAAGTGTGGAGGACCCTAGCCGCTACTTCAACAGGGTGGATATGTTGCAGAGTCTCAGGTGAAGCCAGGCTGGGTTGCCTTGAGGGAGTCCAGAAAAGATAGAGCTATTAGTAAGCTGGCCTCAGAGAGGAAAACCCTGAGGGCCCCATGCTTAGGGACTCTCATGGGCCATGGCATACCAGCTGAGCCAGGCTCAAAGGGGTTATCAAGGGTACGTGCTCCACCACTGCACAATGCTACTAATCCCTACCCTCTACGTGTAGATGCATTGACTGGTTCTTTGTGTGGATCCAAGTTGGGCTACATCCAGGTAGGGAGTCCAGAAAAGGGGGCCCCATGCCTGAGGACTCTCATGGGCCATGGGGCAAAATCTGAGCACACAACTTGCTTGTTTGACCATTCTTCCAGAAGCGCATTTGTGAGGTCAGGCCCTGATGTTGGACGAGAAGGCCTGGCTCGCAGTCTGCGCTCTAATGCATCCTAAAGGTTTTCTATTAGGTTGAGGTGCAGGTCAGTCAAGGTCCTCCACCCCAAATTCACTCATCCATGTCTTTGTGGACCTTGCTTTGTGCACTGGTGCTCAGTCATGTGGGAACAGGAAGGGGCCGTCTCCAAACTGTTCCCACAAAGTTGGGAGCATGAAATGTTCCCAACTGTCTTGGTATTCTGATGTCTTAAGAGCTTCACTGGAAATAAGAGGCCAAGCCCAAGCCCTGAAAAACAACTCCACACCATAATCCCCCTCCACCAAATGATTTGGACCAGTGCACAAAGCAAGGTCCATAAAGACATGGATGAGCGAGTTTGGGGTGGAGGAACTTGACTGGCCTGCAAAGAGCCTTGACCTGAACCCGATAGAACACCTTTGGGATGAATTAGAGCGGAGACTGTGAGCCAGGCCTTCTCGTCCAACATCAGTGCCTGACCTCACAAATGTACTTCTGGAAGAATGGTCAAACATTCCCATAGACACCCTCCTAAACCTTGTGGACGGCCTTCCCAGAAGAGTTGAAGCTGTTATAAATACAAAGGCCAACTCAATATTGAACCCTACGGACTAAGACTGGGATGCCATTAACGGCCATGTGCGTGTAAAGGCAGGTGTCCCAATACTTTTGAGGATATAGTGTAGCTTTAGAAAGATCTACTTAAAAGTTTGGAATATTGCGTATGCACTGCTTCCTTTTCATGCATGTCTACCTACACATTGCTAATATGTTTATTGGATAGTTTTGCATATTTCACAATCCGTATTCCAGGTTTCTGGGTCAAGTAGAACCTCCTGCAGCCTGTTTGTTTTTGTTTCTGATAATCCCCGCTTCATCAATTCCTGACGTTTCTCGGTTATAAAATTGTCCTATTCACCGCCGGCAAAAGTAGATCTAAATGTTGATTATTTCTTTCACTTGTTCTGCTCTTATTTCTGCCCTTGACCCGCAATGAATAGAAGCGGCACAGGCTCCATTGTTATTTGCACCATTTCCAGCTCTCGCGGTGAAGCCTAATCTGGTGTGATTGTGTTCCGTCTTCGCTGAGTTATGTGCCGGGAACTTCTTTTGTGTAGTAAATAGCTGTGACTTACATTCAGATGACTCCGCGGGGCTGAATAATGGGTCGAGTGGTTACATATCTGCCTTTGGGAGCTCAGTGAAAAATGACATACTTTATGCTACAGTATCCAAAAAAGACCAAACAACTCCATAAACTGATAAAGTATTGAGGTAGTCATGAAGGGCCACGGGGCATCACAAGGGATGAGCAGGTAGGAACGTGTTATGCCGCGTACACACGAGCGCACTTTACGGCATACTTTGCCCGGCGGACTTTTCTACGGACTTTACGACGGACTTTCCGAATGAACGGACTTGCCTACACACGATCAACCAAAGTCCGACGGATTCGTGCGTGAAGTGTGATTTAACTGTACTTCTGTCTCAGTCTGATTCATGGTTTCAAACAGGTCCAAGTTTCAAATCCAAGCTTCCCAGACCCCTCATCACATCTGGAGTTCATCCATGACTCTTCAATCCCCAGGTTGCACAACTTAGGCCTCAAACCAAAGCCTTTGCCCAGCCATGTAGACACCCTCTCAGGCAACAAGCCTAAGAAGATTCAGCAGCCAAACATGTTTTCCCCAGGCAGTAGGCCCAGGGAAGAACTGAATGCCTAAGGTCACCACCTGAATATTTATAGCCTCTCCCAGCATGCACCAACGCCAATAAACCTCCTAATGGTTGTCCAGGGATCGATGGATATTCCTAGCTCTGATTAGCGCAGTCTCTCATACTATTGCCTCAGGTACCAGACAGTAACCCAAGTCTAGGCAAGAACCTAAGAAAGCTCAACTATCAACAGCTAAACTTAATCACTTGACAAGTGGGCACTTAAACCCCCCTCCTGCCCAGACCAATTTTCGGCTTTCAGCGCTCTCACACTTTGAATGACAATTACTCAGTCATGTAATACTGTACCCAAATGATTTTTTTGTCCTTTTTTTCATACAAATAGAGCTTTCTTTTGGTGGTATTTGATCACCTCTGGGTTTTTTATTTTTTGCGCTATAAATGAAAAAAGACCGAAAATTTTGGAAAAAAACGCATTTTTCTTAGTTTCTGTGATAAAATTTTGCAAATTAGTAATTTTTCTTCATAAATTTTGGCCACAATTTATACTGCTACATATCTTTGGTAAAAATAACCCTAAAATAACCCAAATTAGTGAATATTATTTGGTCTTTGTGAAAGTTAGAGAATCTACAAACTATGGTGCAAATCATAAAAAATTGATCACACCTGATGTACTGGTGGCCTATCTCATTTCTTGAGACCCTAACAAGTCAGGAAAGTACAAATACCCCCAAATGACCCCTTTTTTGAAAGTAGACAATCCAAGGTATTTAATAAGATGCATGGTGAGGTTTTTGATGTTGTCATTTTTTCCCACAATTCTTTGCAAAATGAAGATTTATCCCCCCCCCCACACACACACAAAATTGTCATTGTAATAGGTTATTTCTCTCACATGGCATGTGTATACCACAAATAACACCCCAAAATACATTCTGCTACTCCTCCTGAGTATTACGATACCACATGTGTGGGACTTTTTCACAGCCTGGCCACATAGAGGCCCAACATGCAGGGAGCACCATCAGGTGTTCTAGAAGCATAAATTACACATCTAACTTGTTGACTACCTATTACACTTTTGAAGGCCCTGGAGCACCAGGACAATGACACGTGACACTGATGACAGATGGCACTGATACGTGGCACTGATGTGGCATTGATGACAGATGGCACTGATACGTGGCACTGATGTGGCACTGATGACAGATGGCACTGATACCTGGCACTGACACTGATGACAGATGGCACTAATACGTGGCATTGATGACAGATGGCACTAATACGTGGCACTGAAAACAGATGGCACTAATACGTGGCACTGACAGATGGCACTAATACGTGGCACTGATGACACGTGACACTGATGACAAATGGCACTAATATGTGGCACTGATGACACGTGGCACTGATGACAGATGGCACTGATGACAGATGGCACTAATACGTGGCACGGATGACAGATGGCACTAATACGTGTCACTGATGACACTGATGACAGATGGCACTGATATGTGGCACTGATGACACTGATGACAGATGGCACTGATACGTGGCACTGATGACACGTGACACTGATGACAGATGGCACTGATGGCAGATGGCACTATGTGGCACTGATGACAGATGGCACTTATACGTGGCACTGGGGATAGATGGCAGTGGGGACAGATGGCAGGGACATGACAGCAGGGACAGATGGCAGGGACAGATGGCAGTGGGGACACTTTTTTTCGTTTTTTTTTTTCACTTACCGCCACAGTGGTTCGCTCTCCCTCCTCACACGCTGTCTCTGTGTGAGGAGGGAGAGCCGGCGATGAGAGATGATCTCATATGTTTACATATGAGATCGTCTCTTATTGGCACCGCCGATCGCGCTGAAAACGGCCGCTAGGATTGGCTGTTTTCAGCGATCTGTGACTGCCTGTTTCCGAGGGACACGGCCAGCACAGAACTTCAACGATGCGGGGCTCAGCAGGCTCTGGGTCATCGAGCTGGGCAGCAGGCAGAGGCTCTTCAGGCTGGGCAGCAGACAGGAACACATCAAGCTGGGCAGCAGACAGAGGCTCATCAGGCTGGGCAGCAGACAGGAACACATTAGGCTGGGCAGCAAGTTCTGCAGGACAGGAAACAGAACTTCAAACAGGGACATCAGATCTTCAAGCGGGGACACAGTTACCGGAACTTTAAAGCGGGGACACAGGCACCGGGACATCAGACTGGAAGGCAGGCACCGGGAAATCAGACTGGAAGGCAGGCACCGGGAAATCAGACTGGAAGGCAGGCACCGGGACATCAGACTGGAAGGCAGGCACCGGGACATCAGACTGGAAGCAGACATGGGGTGTTGTGAGCGGAGTGAGGCTCAGTACAATATATTAGACTAGGCTTGGAATAATAGCTGAACAAAACTTGATTTACATGCTGCCTGTCTAACAAGAGATTAACACTCTGATAACGCCTTCTGAGAACATGAGGAATAATGTTCAAAGAAAGAAACCGGGTCATCCTCTAATAACCACACCAGAGACTCAACCTGATAAAAACTGAAGGGGGGAGAAAAATCATCCGCGCCCTCTGGAGTACTGGACGAGGCTAGCTCTACACACAGCTGAATCCGAGGCTGAACATTCTCAGATAGCATACCGCCCTGATCCACCAGAGAATGGGCCAGACGGATACACTCTAATAGTTGATCCCTGGCCCACTCCTTCAATACCGGACGGAAATAACTATTATCCTCAGGTACCAATGAGGCGAGATAAATCACTATTTCTGCCTGCATTTTCAAAAAGGCTCCTCAGTGCAGCCACTTCTGGTCAGGGATGGCCTCGGTGTACTGTCAGGAATTGGTAAGACCAGACTGTGTGGACTGAACAGAGAGAACCAAAAACCGCATGTAAATGAATATAAATGTTTATTAAGATTAGTGATACATAAATACACAAACACCTCCAATACCAAAACGTGACAATAAACCAATCAGTGACCCACAAATAACACAACACAGTAGATGGGGATACCGTAATCGAAAACGTCAGCCAGGCCGGGGTCATACACAGGGAATCAGCAGATGGGGGAAGGTGAATAGGATCAGGGCACAAGGCAAGGATAAAAGGGAACAGGAACACAGGAGGGATCAGGATCAGATACAGGCTCAAGATCAGGGATCAGGTAACAGGTAACAGTAGGGTTGCCACCTCATCCCTTTAAAACCGAACACATATTAAAGAGGAGTTCCACCTGAGGTCCAGTCAAAAAAAAAAAAAAATTAAAAGTCAGCAGCTACAAATACTGCAGCTGCTGACTTTTAATTGGACACTTATCTGTCCCTGGGTCCAGCGATGCGGGGGATCGAAGCCCCGCTCGTCTCCTCCTCCGTTCAGCGGCACCGGCATTGCAACTGTGGGCGCCGGGCTGTGGCTTCACAGCCTGGCACCCACTGCGCGAGCCGTGCCGCGCGCCGTGATTGGCCGCTCAGTCACCTGGGACCTGTAATGGGTCCCAGATGATTGACAGGAGGGAGGGAGCAGAGCGGAGCCCTTCCTGTGCCGAGGGGGAAGTGATGTCACCAACCCAGGCACTGGAAGGGGCAGACTACGAGGGACCCCCTAGCAACAGGCATTTAGAGGTAAGTTAAAAAAAAAATATCCAAATGTTTTTTTGTTTTTTGTTTTTAGGATTTTTCATGTATTTTTTTTTTTTTGGGTGGAACCCCACTTTAATTACACGGGTTCTGTGGCCAATTAAGGTGATAATTAAACTCACTTGGTGCATAATCTGCATGAAATTAGCCTCAGAACCTGTGTAATTAATATGTGTTCGGGTTTAAAGGGATGAGGTGGCAACTCTAGGTAACAGGTACAGGTACAGGTACGGGTATGGGTACAGGTATGGGTATAGGTATGGGTATGGGTATGGGTACGGGTACGGGCTCAGATTACAGGCTAGCAGGTCAGGGCACAAGGACAATACCAAGGCAAACATGTGAGTGTTTGCCGGGTATTTATAGGCCTGTGATTGGCCCCAAGTGACACCTGATTGCAGGAGGTGCTGTCTGCTCCACACTGCCAGGATCCTTCCGCTGGTGGACGCCAGTACTGCGGCCCAAAGATGACATAACATCAGCAGGGAAAAGCTCTCCTGACAGTTCCAAACTGCCAGAAGACACCTGCTGGTGGACCTCAGTACTGCACGCCAAATGACAGATATTTCCAGCGGATGGAACTTTTCCTGACAACCTATATGTGCTCTGTACAGAGTTGAACTTTGAAGGAAGAATAATGCAGACATCCCAACCTGCAAAAACTAAGTTCAAGGAGTTTAACACAACTAGAGGATAATCAATAGAAATGGAATCGGTATACAGAGGTTTACTTCTTCTGAGAAGTATTAAAGGAACACTCTAATCACCACGACCATCTTCATCCCTCTCAATAGCCATCTTCGTCCCTAACTTCCTTCTCCAGTATCATCCTCATTCTATTTCACACTGTATCTTTCTCATCCATGAATTCTTAAAATACATCTGTCCTCGTTCTTCTCCCCAGTGTAATCTTATCATCCTCAACCCTAACACCCCCTCCATAATCATCATCCTTGTCCCTCTCCACAATCATCCTCATCCCTCTCCACATTGTAACCTCATCATCCACCTAAATCTTCATAGTCATCCTCATGATCTTCCTCATTCCTTTCATAATCGTCCCCATCATCCTCATCCCTCTCCAAAATGATACTCATCTCTCTCCACATTGTTATTCCATCATTCTCATCGTTCTCCATAACTATCTTCATCCCCAACTTCACTCTCCATAATCATCCCCATCCCTCCCTGCTTTGTAACCCATCATCTTCATCCTTGTATTCTCTATGTGCTCTTTCCCCTATTTCCTCTATCTATTACCACATGATCCATCTTCATCCTCATGCCTCAAGCAGCCTCTATCCTTCCCTCTCTCCACAATCACCCATCACCCTCATCCCCACCATCTTTTTCATCCCTCTTTCCTTATGACATAGGACACTCTCCCGAGGTCAGGGTATATGACCTGTACTGTGATGTAATCTATGGTGTAAGATGTGTTCTTAGTACAGTCAGGGGAAGCGGCTGCCACGGCACACTTGCCTCTCTACGTGTTGCTCTTTCCTGCACCAGAGAACGCGGGCTGGGTGTGACCACCTTCGAGGCCAGCCACACCCCCTCCTCGATTCCCACCCAATCAAAATGTGGGCCTAGGAGCAGGCTCCGCCTCAGGGGTGTAGTCGGTAGGAGTGAGTCCCCAATGAGAGAGCGCCAATCAGACACGGGGGGGAGGGAATAGGAAGCGGAATTTGTTTCCTCGGCATGTATTCCTCTTTAAATGTGGTCGCGGACGTTTTTCTTGTGCGACTGGGGCTGGCAGCCGGGATATCGCATGGCACTTGGGAGCCGCAGACAAAGTGCGGGAGACTCCCGCACCTTTCAGGAGACTTGGGATGTCTGAATAATGCATTTCTATAATTACTGATAACTTGCGGAAGTAAACTCGTCCATAAAACAGTTTCATATCCGGCACGTGCCGGAAATGTAACACTCCCATTGGTTGTGCCCTCAACCAAACTGTCAAACTATTAGACATGTGCGATTAGTTTTGTAGGAATCGGAAATTCGTACGAGTTTCCGGAAAGTCGTACATTCGTGAGGATCCGAAATACGAATTTTTATGCATACGAATTTTGTACGAAATACGAAATTTCGTTTACGAACTTCAGATAATTTTAGCATAACGAACTTTCGTTATTGTTACGAAAAGTTAACGAAACTAAAAGTTAAAAACCCAGGAAGTCAGCACAACACAGGGATGGCGGGATGGCGGGAGCCCCTCATAATGATAAATTAACTTTCGTTATTGTTACGAAAAGTTTACGAACCTAACGAAAATTTGTATTTCGTACGAATCTGAATTGAATTTCGGACACGAATTAGGAATTAATTTTAAAACGAAACGGAACTGAACGAAACAAAACAAATTTATTGATGGCGCACATGTCTACAAACCATCCAATGGCTGGTGTCATAACTGATCACATGTGCAGCATCATGGCAGTTGTAGATTAAACAGAGACAAAGATGGCCGCTTCCTTGGTTATAAAACGATAGGGGGGGGGGTTACCTACACTTTAAAAGAAAGAAGTGGGTGTGTCTCTGCCACTTGGCTAGCCCCACCCACAAGCATGTGTTTATTTCAGACTTAAAGACAGTGGGTTTGGCTTTGCTAAAACCTTTATTTAAAATGGCCCCTATTTTTCTCTGCAGGACTACTCTTCTTAGATTAACCCTCCTCCATCCCCTTTGAAGGCAGCAATGCTCCTAGGTGTGAGACTCCGGAGGTGTACGGAATGCATCTGCTTATCAACAAGGCCATGTGATCACCATATCATCAATTACATGCGGTCACATGGCTCCATTTTAGGTTAATGTTACTGTGGGGATTAGTCTAAGGTTTAGGGGGTACCATTATAATTAGTACCAGAGTTACTATTAGAGGTAAAGTTTCTGGCGGGGGTCAGGATTAATGGTTTTGGCGCAGGTAAAATTTCAGGACAGTTTAAAGCACCTTCTGTAAGCCTCGGATACAATTTTAAAGCGCAGCTCAGTGTACAATTTCGTAATTTGTCCCCAAAAAAAATGACGTCTTGCACATACGTGGGAATTCCATCACTTCGGCCCAAGCCAATCCAAACAGCTGAAGATCAGAACCCGGAAGAAGACCATGTGAAGATGTCAGTGGCTGGCAGGGAGCTTCTGGGCACAGGTGGGCACAGGCTGATAGTGCTGATGGTATTGCTTACTTGCTAGTGGTGGAAAGGGGCTATTCTTCCTAACTAGTAATACACACTAGAGAGAGAGTATCACCGCTCCAGGTGGGTCAGATCAAAGTAAAAGGCATCTCCTTCAGTCTAGAAGTCCAGGTGCTGGCAATGCTGCAGCAGTTAGACATCAAAGAAATCCTGGACAGCCGCACTCCAAAAATATTTGCCTTTATTCAATAAAGTGTCATCCAAAATACAGGTCACAGCAGAGTGGAACAAAGCTTACGCGTTTCGCACTACACAGAGTGCTTAGTCATAGCACACTACAGAAGCCAGAGCTGTGAAGAGACCAGTGGTAGGCACACTGTGCAGACTGTACAGGGGCACGAGGGCCCACCGGTATTTAGGGCTCCATTTACACAAGATGTGGAAAGGATGGCTGCTGGAATCCTTTTCAGAGATTATGTAGACCTAGACACAGGTTACTTTATGAGTTATAGGGCAGTTGATAAGCAGGAGGCCTCCTTCATGCTTCCCTTTTACCACTAATCGAAGTAGACAGGGGCTTGAAACTGCTCTCACATAGGGGCTCCATTACTGGTAGGGTAAACATGAAGGCCCTGCTGATGGAGGAAAGATTTAGTAAAGAACCAATATAAAATTTAGTTGAAAAGATAAAAACCTAAAATAATATGGTTGACCCAAAACACTTTTGGCTTTAAATATCAGTTTTGGGCCTTTTACCCATTGTTGTGCCTTCTTCTACTATATATCCTTCAAAGGGTCTACAATATTGCATCATAATATCCATTTACTGTATTAGGGAAGCATCCTGGCTCACACCGTAGGGCATTGGTCTCCAAACGTTTTAAAGAAAGGGCCAGTTTACGGTCCTTCAGACTTTAATGCCCCGTACACACGGTCGGATTTTCCGATGGAAAATGTCCGATCGGAGCGTGTTGTCGGAAATTCCGACCGTGTGTGGGCTCCATCGGACATTTTCCATCGGATTTTCCGACACACAAAGTTGGAGAGCAGGAGATAAAATTTTCCGACAACAAAATCCGTTGTCGGAAATTCCGATCGTGTGTGCACAAATCCGACGGACAAAGTGCCACGCATGCTCAGAATAATCAAAGAGATGAAAGCTATTGGCCACTGCCCCGTTTATAGTCCCGACGTACGTGTTTTACGTCACCGCGTTTAGAACGATCTGATTTTCCGACAACTTTGTGCGACCGTGCGTAGACAAAACAAGTTTGAGCCAACATCCGTCGGAAAAAATCCTAGGATTTTGTTGTCGGAATGTCCGAACAAAGTCCGACCGTGTGTACGCCCTATAAGGCGGTCGGACTGTGGCCAGTGCTCCATCATTGGTGTCAGTGGGAGGAATAGTGTCCCAGCATTGGTGTCCATAGGAAGAATAGTGCCCCATCATTGTTGTCAGTAGGAAGAATAATGTCCTGCTGTCGGTGTCATTGGGAGGAATAGTGTCCCATCATTGCTGTCAGTGGGAGGAATAGTGCCCCATCATTGGTGTCAGTAGGAGGAATAGTGCCCCATCATTGTTGTCAGTAGGAAGAATAATGTCCTGCTGTCGGTGTCATTGGGAGGAATAGTGTCCCATCATTGCTGTCAGTAGGAGGAATAGTGCCCCATCATTGCTGTCAGTGGGAGGAATAGTGCCCCATCATTGGTGTCAAGGGGAGGAATAGTACCCCATTGATGGGTTCAGTGGTAGGAATAGTGACTTTTGTTGGTTTCATTGACAGAATGATGCCCCATTGTTGGTGTCAGGCAGAGGAACATTGCCCCAAGGACCAGACAAAGACAAGCAAAGGGCCGCATTCGGCCTCCTGGCCAAAGTTTGGAAACCACTGCTGTAGGGTGTAGCAAGTATGTGGCTTATTGTAATTCCCCTGGCTGGTCACTAGCTGCCCCCATAGCATGGGAGTGAGATTCAGTTTAGGTAGAAGCAGCTTGGGTGACATTCCCACCCCAGATAGGAGAGTATCACCCTGGGTGAGGTTATAAGAAAGTGGAGAGCTGGCTGGTTAGTTAATGACCATGAGAAGAGTGATTATGGGTATTCCCTAAGGGTGTAACTGTATGGACCGACATGTAGGCTGGGAGCCGATAGCTGGAGGACTTGGACATACAGTATTTGGAGTGTGGGACACCCTTCATATAGGTATGGGGCCTCTTGTTTTATCTCTGCTCCTTGGAATATGATATTGCTAACTTACATGGTGACTTTGCTCCCTATGTACATTGTTGCTAAACTGTCTGGAACAGTAAGCTATCTACCACCAACCATCTAAGAGACGGACCAGTACCTTGAATTCTTTAGTTTAGTAAACCATTAAGAGACCTGTGTGGTCTGCTCCTTCCTCTAAGCTATATGGGGTTCAATGGTGTATTTTAGTTTTGCGTTGCCCTAGGCAAGACTAAAATCAGGCGCCCCACCCCCTCTAAATTTCTTCCACCCCCTCTAAATTTCTCCCACCCCAGCCGCGGTATACCGTTCTTGTCTCAGGGTCTGGTGAGGCTTCCTTATCAGACCCTGAGACATGATTCGTCCACGTGCCCCATATGTGATCAATGGGGCATAAGATGGGGTCAGTGGGACATAGAACAGGGTCAGCAGGGTATAGGACAGGGGTCAGTGGGGCAGAGCATGTGGTCAATGGGGCAAAGGACAGGGTCAGCAGGAAGTAGGATGGGGTCAGTAGTAGAGGTCGACTGATATATCGGCCGATATTTGGCTTTTTTTACTTAATCGGCATCTGCCGATTGTGCTGATAAAAAAAGCCGATTATAACGGGACTTGCAAATGACTTCTGTAATAGAAGTCAATTGCAAGTTGTCTGAAGTTTTCTTCTCTCCTCCCTGGGCAGCCAAATCTGATAAGAAGATACATTGTATCTCTTCGGGTTCTTTTATCAATAGACTGAACTCCATGTGCAGACGTTCTCAGTTTAACCATTTAAAGTCTAAATCTTTTTTGACATTTGTTGCTTACAAGTAAAAATCCTGTATTTTCTGCTAGAAAATCACTTAGAACCCCCAAACATTATATATATATATTTTTTTAGCAGAGACCCTAGGGAATAAAATAGCAGTTGTTGCAATATTTTATGTCACATGGTATTTGCGCAGCGGTCTTTCAAATGCAAAATACACTAATTAAAAAAAAAAAAAAATAAGCAGTAAAGTTAGCCCATTTTTTTTTCGTCCAAAAGTTTTGATGACCTGTTTTTGTGTATTTAATATTTAAGATATCGTTATTTTTTTTGTAATCTAAATTATACATACAAGTGAACTGATTGGAGGTTTGTTTTGTTCAATAAATGTTTAAATGTAAAAAAAAAAAAATTTTCTGTATCACTTATTACTTAAGGCTGCTTTCACACTGGAGCGGGCATGCGTTGACGGTAAAACGCTGTTAGTTTTAGCGGCGCTTTACCGTCATTTTAGCGGCGCTATTCGGCCAGCTAGCGGCCGAGGAAGGGGTTAAATGCGCCCCTGAAGTGCTGCTGCCGAAACGCTTTGCAGGCGCTTCGGCAGCGGTGCGCATTCATTTCAATGGGCAGGAGTGGTGGAGGAGGGGTATACACCGCTCCAAAGATGCCGCATGCAGGACTTTTTTTTACATCCTGCCAGCGCATCGCCTCAGTGTGAAAGCACTCGGGATATCACACTGAGACTGTAGGGAAGCCGTTTCACAGGCACTTTACAGGCGCTATTTTTAGCCCAAAAGCGCCTAAAAAAACGCCCCAGCGTGAAAGGGGTCTAACTGTTAGATTTTATGAGATGAAGGGGGAAAAAAAAAAAAAATCGGCCTAATATATCGGCCCAAAAAAATCGGCATCATATATCGGCCATCGGCCACCGCGATTTCTAAATATGGGCATCGGCCAGAGAAAAACCCATATCGGTCGACCTCTAGTCAGTAGGACGTAGGATGGGGTTAGCAGGACATAGGACAGGGTCAGTGGGACACAGGATGGGGTCAGTGGGGTATAGAACAGGGGGCAGTAGGGCAGAGCATGTGGTCAATGGGGCAAGGACAGGGTCAGCAGGACGTAGGATGGGGTCAGCAGGACATAGGATGGGGTCAGCAGGATGTAGGACGGGGTCAGCAGGACATAGGACAGGGTCAGCGGGACACAGGATCGGGTCAGTGGGGTATGGGACAGGGGTCAGTAGGGCAGAGCAAGTGGTCAATGAGGCAGAGGATGGGGTAAATGGGGCAGAGGACGGTGCTACACCACTGCCCCCCCCCCCTTTACACACTGGTTCTTTATCCTGTGTGTGAATTGTATATCCAGCATGGACTGCAGAAATTCATCATCTGCAGGAGGTAAGAAGGCATGGCTGCCTGTCTATTGGGACTGGTCGGTGCAGACTGGGCTCTGGCTGCCTGTGGTGTCGGGGGCTAGACTGTAAATACATGCAGGCAGCCGGAGAGGAGGGGGTAGGTGAGGAGGGGGATAAGATTGGCTGAGCTAAAGTCACCTAAGGTGGGTGCGCGGTGTCCCCAGTGTCTGGGTTGTTGGTAGGGGAATGTTAAGATGAATAATCAAGGTGAGGAGCCCCCTCTGCCCTTCTGTTTCCTCCCCCCCTGAAAAATGCCACCCAAGCCAAACGCCATGTTTGCCTTGTGGTAAATATGCCCCTGATGGGAATGTCTTCTGGGAAAGTCCCTATAAATTTGGATCATAGTGGGGTCCATTGCCAGTTAAGTCTGGAACAGGTAGGAGCGGACTTCAGGAAGTACCGGTTAGGCCAGGCTGGGTTGCCCTGAAGTCACCAGTGCTGGAATCCTGGGGGCCCCATGTTCATCCAGGACATAGGGCCCCCCCAGATACTCCTCCAGATCAGGAAAACCACCCAATATCCAGGCAGGAGTTGGTTAAAGAGTGAATGTCCTCCCCCGCTGCACTATGCCAGATAATGATCTGAACCTTGGACTTTGAACAATCTCACCGCAGCCAAGTGAAGCCAACTTGGCGCTTTGGGACGGTGAAAAATAATGTAGCGCCGTCTTAAAGGATTATGTTTATTTATTACAGAAACAGCCAGGAGTCAGCTAAAAATCCCATTATAAGAATAGCCGTAACTAATCACCGATAAACACTCCTCTGGAACACACGTGTGAATGGAACAGCTGCTGGTCAAGGTTAATTGAGTGAATATTGTTTTGTAATAAAAAAGCAAATACAGGGAAGATTAAATATGTCTATGGCCGTGCCTCACTTCTCTCGTATCGTTAATTTTCATCTAGACAAATGTAATCGCACTAAATTAAAGCAACAGCCTTAAGATTTACTGCGCCGGGAGAATCGGGGACATTCCATCTACAAGCTGCTCTAAGTAGTAATTAAGTCTATCCGAACCCAAGAACAAGAACAATGTTGAACATTACAACGTACTGTCCTTAGATAGGGTGGCCACATTTGTTTTCTTTACTTTTTTTTTACTTCCTGTCTTAGGGTGACAACACTCATTGTACTGTATCGACAGAGGTGCAGCGTTGTCACCCTAGGACAGGACTACAGAACATCTCTCCTTTTCTCCATAACATAGAAGGTGGTGCTCTGTAGTTTACAGAAGTAAGCTGGGCAGGGTCTAAAGCTAAAGTCTGGGGGGGGGTCAAAATCTGCCCTCGCAGGGGGTCCCTAACTATAAAGCTCCTATGCTTGTTTAGTTTTGGGGTGCAGGGATAAAGTGTATTACTTGCCCCATCCCTTGGCAAGGAGGCTCCAGTGGCTTTCGTGGTTAGCAGTGCCTGGACAAGGTCATCTAGAACCCAGAGAGAACATGCCAAACTGCCCCCCCCCCCCCAAAGATGTATGAGCATTACGTGTCAGAAAAAATCCCCCACCAAAGCATGAGGCACAAATCTGCATGTTTACCCCCTAAGCATTAATTCCCCTTCAGCTCAAATGCCCCCCGCCCCCCCCTCCAAAAAATAAAATAAAAATTCACTCCCCCTAGCACAAATCCTCTACCTCTTCTCTCCCCACCTTCAAATTCCCCCCCTCCTAGCACAAATCTCCTTCCTTTCATCTCCCCTCCCAACACAAATGCCCCTAAATCATCACTCTTATCACCCCCCACCTCCCCTAAAATTTTCCCTCCTAGAACCCACCTACCCCCTGCCGCCTCCCAAATCCCCCCTTCCAACACAAATCTTCTCCCTCCTAATCTCCTTTTCGTGCCCCCCCCCCACCCTTACATGATACCACAGTGCCCAGGGCGGCCACAGGGTCAGAAGGTCACTTGAAAGCCAGGAAGAGGTTAACTGCAAGCCAGGAGGAGGTCAACTGCAGGTCAGGAGAAGGTCACTTGAAAGCTAGGCAGAGGTCAACTGCAAGTCAGGAGGAGGTCAACTGCAGGTCAGGATAAGGTCACTTGAAAGCCAGGAAGAGGTCAACTGCAGGTCAGGAGAAGGTCACTTGAAAGCTAGGCAGAGGTCAACTGCAAGTCAGGAGGAGGTCAACTGCAGGTCAGGAGAAGGTCACTTGAAAGCTAGGCAGAGGTCAACTGCAAGTCAGGAGGAGGTCAACTGCAGGTCAGGAGAAGGTCACTTGAAAGCTAGGCAGAGGTCAACTGCAGGTAAGAAGGAGGTCAACTGCAGGTCAGGAGAAGGTCATTTGAAGGTCAGGAACAGGTCAACAGCAAGTAAAGAGAAGGTCAACTGTAGGTCAGGAGGAAGTCAACTGCAAGTCAATAGAAGGTCAGGAAGACATTAACTGCAAGTAAGTATAAGATCAACTGCAGGTCAGGAGGAAGTAAACTGCAGGTTAGGAGAAGGTCAACTGCAGGTCAAATGTACCTATCAATAAAATGTAAATGATCTCAGAGGTGTCCCTAACCTACTCTACATCTACAAAAAAAGCCCAAAGCCATTGGGCATTGCAGGCAACAATAAATGCTCTAGTCTAGGCTTTGCAAGCAGGCCAGACCTGACACCGTGAATGTGTGTGTATGCTCTCTATTTGGGTCAGCACTGCAGTACAAATATTATATGTGTATATATATATTATATATGGAAAAAGGTCCTTACAGCTGAGCTCCAGGCAGGTATGTAGATAAACACTAGAAACGGATAGATGGGGGCTGTTTCATTTGCACAGCCAGGCCCTCACCCTCCACTGTAACAGCAGCCCAGCGCAGTCTAGTACACGCCCCTAGCCTGTTGATTGGACAATGAAGAAGCAGCCGCACATTCACAAGGTCATCCTTTTACAAAATCTGCTCTCTCCTCCTTTTATAAATCTTGTCATCACATGTGGAATGCAGAAGAGTCTGGTTGGCTCCTAGTGCAGCTGTGAAGGCAGATTGTATCAAACCCAAATGCGTGTACTAGGCTTTAATGGACCAACACCAAAAATACAAGTGCTGCGTTTTTATTGCGTTTTGTGTTTTTTTTTGCCTAACAGGAAAGCATGACAGTTCTGTGTTTGTGTTGTGACTCTGATCCAACTTTACACTCTTTGGCACTCACATATCAGTAAAGTAGTGCAGAAACCTTCATGTGTCCAAAGTTGCATGTTAGGGTTGGAGTTAAATGTTCAAAAGGAACTGCAGTCCGCTCACATAATTTGTAATAAAAACATCTTTGCCATAATGAAGCTTCCCTCCAACCACTTTGCATATTATTTTATATATACTGTGTGTAGCACCCTAGTGTCAGGCAGGGTTACTAGCAAATTTAATTTGCTCTACGGTAACCAGCCTGGCTGATTGCTAGGGAGATCCACTGACCTTTTCCTAAATCTGGGTTTGATGCACCTCTCTGTTCTGTCACTAGGTGGCGCTGTCACCTGTGGCATTAGATTGACAAGGCCTCAGTAAATCCGGACTAGGAGTGGACGGGTTGTCTCAGCCAATTGGCAGGGGTTTCTTTGCCCTTGGCCTCCTGGGAGAGCCTATTTAGTTGGGTGGAGTCAGGTGATCGGGGTTTGGTGCCCCTTGGATGGCTGTCTGGGTGGACGTGTGTTGAGAAGCTCCTGATTGCTAGGCCAGAAGCCTAAGGCCTATGCGGGAGTACCTGGCTGCTAGGTGGTCTGAGGCATATCCAGGTTGGGAGCAAGCAGTGCAAAGTTGGGGTTTCGGGCTTGGAGCCCAACCAAGTTGCAGGGGGTTCTGCCGGCTGGAGAACCAAGTGGTTGCCACAGGTGAAGGAAAGCAGTTGCCTTTAGAGACGACCACTCCTGTCGCCAGAGGCAAGCGGGAACCAGAGTCAGGGGTAAAGGGGACACAGTCGCCAGCAAGGGACAATCTCTCCTGTTATCAGAGGCCAGGTACTGCGGAGACTTTTCACTAGCCAAGGGCGGTGAAGAAGTTGGGAAAAGCTTCAGCAGAGTGAAGCTAGGGACCCAGCAGAACAGTGTGGGTGACGCTTGCAGTGGATTCAGCAGGTTGGCTGAAGAGCCAAGTCAGGGATCCAGCGGGACAGTGTGGGTGACACTTGGAAGCCACAGCGGGAAAGTTGTGAAGGAGCTCAAGGGATCCAGTGGTAGCTGGGATCTGAAGAGTCTAGTGAGAGACCTAGTGAGAGTTCCTTCTGTCTCGAAGGTGAAGCGGATTGCCGCTCCAAATGTATCAATAAGGTCCACTTGGTCCTCCCAGCCAGACACCATTTATTTGCTTACAAGCATTAATGCAGAGGTATTTCTTTATGACCATATGGATGATGTAGCGGTTGATAGATTTTTGATCACCACTAATCGGTCTAGATGATAAGCATTTTCCATAAAACTCCTATACTCAGTGATTCGTCACAATATTTTAGACATAGACTCTTGTGGCTTGGTCTCCTCAATTGCTTCGGCCCCCTTTTGGATGGGCACATCCTGATACGACGGTCCTGTTTGACATTTTCCATCTTTTTCCTGTTTTGGTTGCATGGCTTTGGCGTTTGAGTTCCTTCTCACTTTTTGTGTTATGATCTCCCTTGGTCAAACTATACAACACATGGGACCAAATGTACATATCTGGAATCTTTCAGCCCACTGACCTTGAAGAAGACTTCTACCCTAACTGTTGAAACGCGTTGTACTTTTCCTGTCCCTCCGACAATTGGGCCATTCCAGTTTTCTGTTCTTTGCTGCTCTTCTTACCATGTGTTTGGTTTTATTCAAATTTTGTATTGTGTATTATCCTATTTTTTTTACAAGTTTAATTACTGCTTATGGTCCGTTAAAATCCCACTCCTGAGGAACCTGTTTTTCACTCTATGTACCAGGGATGTGGACCGTAACCAGTCCTATCCAGTCAGTTGGCAAAAACTTTTCTACAGTTCTGTTAAGAGACATTCTCAAAGTGTCTGGCACCCAACTTATCTACAGCACACCCACTATGCCTAGTAACCCACACTGCGAAGATGGATGTCCACTCTCCCTGACTCTGGAGGTCACCATTAGGCCTCTAGGGGTCAGGGCCATGGTTGCATGTGAATCTGTACTTGCCAAATATGCTGCATAAATCTCCCTCCACTGAGTGTGGCTGCAGCCATTTTAACTGTGGGCAGCTGAAGCTGCTGCCTGTTCACTTCCTGAATTTACACAGACACACACCTCCAGCTCTGCAGCTCTCATTGGCCCTCTTATGGCTCATCCCCCCTCCCTTCCTGTCAAACTCTCACAAGAGTGAGAGAGAGAGCCTAGGTTAATGACCAGACAAGAAACAGGAAGTGGGCTGTATAAGGGATTTACTGGCAGAAAAAAAACATTTTTTACTATCCAAAGTTAAAACAACAACAGCAGAAGATTTAATAGATGGAAAGTAAAAAAAAATGTCTAAAGTTATGCTTTAAGGTTAGGGTTAAGGGCTGGGGTTAGATGTTAGGGTTAGGGTTAAGGGCTAGGGTTAGATGTTAGGGTTAGGGTTAAGGGCTGGGGTTAGATGTTAGGGTTAAGGGCTAGGGTTAGATGTTAGGGTTAAGGGCTAGGGTTAGATGTTAGGGTTAGGGTTAAGGGCTAGGGTTAGATGTTAGGGTTCGGGTTAAGGGCTAGGGTTAGATGTTAGGGTTAGGGTTAAGGGCTGGGGTTAGATGTTAGGGTTAAGGGCTAGGGTTAGATGTTAGGGTTAAGGGCTAGGGTTAGATGTTAGGGCTAGGGTTAAGGGCTGGGGTTAGATGTTAGGGTTAAGGGCTGGGGTTAGATGTTAGGGTTAAGGGCTGGGGTTAGATGTTAGGGTTAAGGGCTAGGGTTAGATGTTAGGGTTAAGGGCTAGGGTTAGATGTTAGGGTTAAGGGCTAGGGTTAGATGTTAGGGTTAAGGGCTGGGGTTAGATGTTAGGGTTAAGGGCTAGGGTTAGATGTTAGGGTTAGGGTTAAGGGCTGGGGTTAGATGTTAGGGTTAAGGGCTGGGGTTAGATGTTAGGGTTAAGGGCTAGGGTTAGATGTTAGGGTTAGGGCTAGGGTTAGATGTTAGGGTTAAGGGCTAGGGTTAGATGTTAGGTTAAGGGCTGGGGTTAGATGTTAGGGTTAGGGTTAAGGGCTGGGGTTAGATGTTAGGGTTAGGGTTAAGGGCTAGGGTTAGATGTTAGGGTTAGGGTTAAGGGCTAGGGTTAGATGTTAGGGTTAGGGTTAAGGGCTAGGGTTAGATGTTAGGGTTAGGGTTAAGGGCTAGGGTTAGATGTTAGGGTTAGGGTTAAGGGCTAGGGTTAGATGTTAGGGTTAGGGTTAAGGGCTAGGGTTAGATGTTAGGGTTAGGGTTAAGGGCTAGGGTAAGATGTTAGAGTTAGGGTTAAAGCGTGACTCCACTTTTGTTGAAAAAAAAACATCCCCCCCCCCCACCATGTGATCTCTGTACATTGCAAGGATTATAATAACCTTTGTTGCAGATTCCTACCTTTTGTTTTTCTGAAGAAATCCCGGTTTGTTCCTCTAGGCCTCTTTGCTGAGTGGGTCTAATGGGAGTGGTTTCGCAATCATCAATCAGCTGTGTAGCTGTAGAGCAATAATGAGGAAAATTGCTGGGCCTGCACCCCTTTAGATGTGTTCCTATTCTATTGGGAGTATCTCACCAAAAATGACATTTTGTTGCAGGGGATGCCTGAAATCTGACTTGCAGTATATCTTATTGCAGACTTCTGGAAAAATCAGGGAGCCAATCAACGAAGCAGAAAAGTACATTTCCTGGGGGGGGGGGGGGGGGGCGCTCTGTATACCATCTATGTACAGAACACCTCCAGGTGGCCATATTGCATTCTCAGAAAATTGCAGCGGCTGCAGATTGAAAAGGAAAGGTCATTTTTTAATAACATTCAATTACAATATGATGTGTGTCACAATTGTATATGCTGTATTATTTTATCTTTATTTGCTATTTTTTTCCCAAGGAAAGTGGAGTTACCCTTTAAGGCCTAGATGTTAAGGTTAGGGTTAAGGGCTATGGTTAGATGTTAGGGCTAAGGTTAATGGCTAGGGTTAAATATTAGGGTTAAGGTTAAATATTAAGGTTAAGGGCTAGGTTTAAATATTAGGGTTAATATTTAATACAGTCAATAAATCTAGCTGCTGCTATCACCAGGATGTTATCACAAAACAACAATGAATATCTAAAAAATGTGATAGCGCTTCTGCAACCTGACAAATAATACATAAATAATATAGTAATAATACATAAATAATAATAATAATAATAATAATAATAATAAAATAAATAATAATAATAATAATAACTAATAATAATTATAAAAATAAATAAAAATAATAATAAAATAAATAATAATAATAATAACTAATAATAATATAATAATAATACATAAATCCAATAATATGCAATAAACGCATGTGCTGAATAAATATAAGTTCAATAGTAAATGTATACTAAAAATTGATTGAAACAAATAATCTTCTTATATAGAATGTGTTTCAAATGACACTGTGAGGAAAAAAAAAAAAAGTGCTTCTCAAGTAAAAAAAATGTAAATAAATCCAATTTTGTTTCAATCAATTTTTGTATACATTTACTATTGGACTTTATATTTATTCAGCACATGCGTTTATTGCATATTATTGGATTTATGTATTATTTGTCAGGTTGCAGCAGCGCTTTCACATTTTTTTAGATATTTACTCGGCGTAACATCAACTTTTATATCTTACCAAAAAATGAGGTGATACATTGTGGTTTTTTGCATTAAAACTCATTGAAAAATTGCTGTGCAAATACCGTGTGACATATTATTCTCTAGGGTCCCTGCTAAAAAATATACAGTATCTCACAAAAGTAAGTACACCCCTCACTTTTTTGTAAATCTTTTCTTCTATCTTTTCATGTGACAACACTGAAGAAATGACACTTTGCTACAATGTAAAGTAGTGAGTGTACAGCTTGTATAACAGTGTAAATTTGCTGTCCCCTCAAAATAACTCAACAGACAGCCATTAATGTCTAAACCGCTGGCAACAAAAGTCAGTACACCCCTAAGTGAAAATGTCCAAATTGGACCCAATTAGCCATTTTCCCCTCTCCCGGTGTCATGAGACTCATTGGTGTTACAAGGTCAGCCTGTCAGTGCTCAGACCATACGCCACACACTGCATCAAATTGGTCTGCATGGCTGTCATCCCAGAAGGAAGCCTCTTCTAAAGATGATGCACAAGAAAGCCCACAAACAGTTTGCTGAAGACAAGCAGACTAAGGAGATGGATTACTGTAACCATGTCCTGTGGTCTGATGAGACCAAGATAAACGTATTTGGTTCAGATGGTGACAAGCGTGTGTGGGGGCAACCAGGTGAGGAGGACAAAGACAAGTGTGTCTTGTCTACAGTCAAGCATGGTGGTGGGAGTGTCATGGTCTGGGGCTGCATGAGTGCTGCCGGCACTGGGGGGGCTACAGATCATTGAGGGAACCATGAATGCCAACATGTACTGTGACATACTGAAGCAGAGCATGATCCCCTCCCTTCAGAGACTGGACCGCAGGGCAGTATTCCAACATGATAACCACCCCAAACACACCTCCAAGACCACCACTGTCTTGCTAAAGAAGCTGAGGGTAAAGGTGATGAACTGGCCAAGCATGTCTCCAGACCTAAACCCTATTGATCATCTGTGGGACATCCTCAAACGGAAGGTGGAGGAGCGCAAGGTCTCTAACATCCACCAAGTGGGTGGCAAGTGGACAGGAGAAGTTCATTTCTTGGGGGTTTACATACATTTTTAGGAATCTGAGTACAGCTACTAGAGGATAGCAGGAAAAAGGAAATAGATGTAAGGTTCCATCGGAGAACTTGCTTGATCGGCCAGAATATAGTGAAGTAGCGGGAGACATGTTATAATTGGAGGTGTTATTGAAGACATAAGTCCCGTCTTACCCTGAAATCGCCCCATCTTGAAGAAGTAAACACAACATTACCGCCACGCTGCGTCCTCATCCTAGAGAGTTCATCTTATATGATGATAAATACGGTTAATCCATCTCGGCGGTGGATGCGGCGCAGCACATCGCAGCCCCCCCATGCCGAGATCTCGGTGGAACGTTGCGGTGGTTGCACCGCCTCCGATCAGGGCAAATATTCCTAATTGGATTCTTGTAAAGTGTTTCTCCGGAGGAGGCAGAGAGGGAACACAAACATTCTGAACAGATCTCGTAGTCAGGAATAATTATCAACAATTTTAATTGGTTTCAATCATCACAGTGTGAGTTTCGCTTTCTTCCTCTTTCTTTTTCTTTTTTCTTAGCTCCCCTCTTTTTTTCATCATTAGCGCTCCTCAAGAGATTTGTTTAATGCTAAAATATTTTAATCATCTAATTAATAACACAAACTGGTTGTGCAATATTTAAGACGTCTGTTTGCTGAATATCCTAATTTAGATAAAAAAAGAAAAATAGTTTCTGGAGATGAGCATGCAATTAACTCTTCGATTGCAAAGAAGGTATTGAATACGCCCCCCCCCGGTTGTACCCTCTCTAGGGCACCCAGTGTGTAGGTCTACTATTGACGTCATCACGCCGGCGCTGTGTGTTTACCATCTAGGCGTCTTTCATGAGGGAATTGGCGCCAACTGCCGAGCGGCGTCATCTGCTCGGATGGGGGAGGCGCCCTCATTCTAATTAGAAGCTTGCGTGACGTTGGCGGTCACCCATTGGCGGCATTGGAGTACAGTGGAACCTCGGATTACTAGTAACGCGGTTAATGAGCGTTTTGCAATACAAGCTTTTTTTTTTTTTTAAATCCTGACGCGGTTTGCGAGTGTTGTCTCGCAAAACAAGCAGGATTCAAGCCTCTGCGGTGTGCAGTACCGCATTTGGCCAGAGGTGTGGGGGGCGCCGTTGACACTCTGAGCCGTTTGGAGACACTCGGAAATACTTCGAAACACTCGGAAACACACGGTTCCTAAGTGTTTTCGAGCCTTTCCGAGTGCATCCGATCGGTCTCCGAGTATTTCTGAGTCTCTCCAGTGCCCCCCCCTCATCTCTGGCCACATGCGGTATTGCATGTAAAAGAAGTCAATGTTAAAACGAATTATCTTTGTTTCCATTGACTTCTATGGGGTGCTTTGGATTACAAGCAATCTCCTGGAACGGATTATACTCGTAATCCAAGGTTGCACTGTATTTATACTCCTCCTAGTTGGACTGTGTATTCCCTGTTGGGCGTCATGTCAGTGGTCAGTATGCACCATTCGGTCTCTGTGGAATCACATGGGAGTTTTGGGTAATATTATAGCAAATATTCTGTCTTTGTTTTTGTCCCCACTTTATTTTGGCCCCCAGTGTGTGTTTTTTTTTTCTTTAATTAATTCCCCAAACTGTTTTACACTGTGTCACGTTCTTATCTGACATTCACACTTACCATTAGGTTCACCATCAATATACCACCATTGGTATATCCTGTTGGGATTAGCACACTTTTGCCTATATTGATTACTATGTGACTTTTTCCACAAATAATTTCACAGTTTACTCTACCACATTCTATATTTATATTGTTTTAGGTATATAGTGATGTATATATAGTGATGTATATATAGTGATGTGGCTATATCACTTTCTAAGCTATATGGGGGGAGCATTCACCAGGGAAATCTATTTCCTATTGATGTCCCATCTATTTGCCCCTTGGGGTTCACCGCCTCAGCTCCCGGGACTGATGTTTCTCCCCCCCAGGCAGTTTCAGCCCTTGGCGTCCTTCACTCACACACACATACGGGTCATCTGTAAGTAATAATGGATGAGTTATGGATATCATCCTCATCCTAATATATACAGTGGAACCTCGGATTGCGAGTAACGCGGTTAACGAGCGTTTCGCAATACGAGCACTGTATTTTTTAAAATCTTAACTCGTTGTCTCGTGTTACGATGTTGTTGTCTCGCAAAACGAGCACGATTCAGGTCAAAGCGGTTTGCGGTACCGCTTTTTGGCCTGAGGTTGGGGGGGGCACCGAGGCTGAGCAGAGCCGAACGTCGCCAATCGCAGCCGATCGGCACCGTTCGGAAATGCACGGAAAGGCCAGAGCACAGCACGGCTGACCTCGGCAAATCTCGGGTAGGAAGTGTATTTTTTCTAAAAAAAGTGCACTTGTAAGACCGCTGTTCAAAAAAAGTGTGACAGAAAGTAGTATGACCGCCATTTTTATTCTCTAGGGTGTTAGAAAAAAAAATGTATAATGTTTGGGGGTTCTAAGTAATTTTCTAGCAAAACTTGTAAACAACACATCTCAAAAAGAGGCTCGGTCCTTAAGTGGTTAATATATTTTACCGTTTTTTATAGATAGTGATATTGCAGCTGCCCCTGAAGACTGGAGGTTATCCATGAAACGCGTCGAGCTATATAGATGCTACTATGATCACATAATCTAAGAGTGTTACCAACCTTTTCTTATAATGTGCTACACTGGTCTATACCAATGTGTTGTGGTTTTGATACCATCATGTGTGCATGGATCTTTGAGTCTGGTGTTTTTATTATCATTAATTTACATGCTATTATGTTACAATGTTATTATGTGAAGCAAGTTTATTAAATTCAATGATATTTTACATAATGTGTTTATGTTATGCTATTTTATGCATGATAGAACACAATGTTGTTATTTTTCACTTTATACCCGCCAGCTACTTCATGTTCATGTTGCCGATTCGGCCGTGAACTTCATACAAAGTCCCAAACGTTCTCCTTATGGTAATAAGTGGAGCGCAGCGCTGGGAAGCGGCAAGAACACCCTCAGTCCGGTGCAGTGAGAGAACTTGTATAGAAATAATACACAGGCAGTTCACAAATAACCCGGTGTGAAAGCAACCCAACTCACCGTTCTTATAGCATGCAGAGAGCAGGTTTCAGCCGAACTGACGGCACCTGTAGAGAAGGGCGGAATGTGGACTGGCCGTTTTGCACCCAAGCAGGCAGATGTCCAGAGGGGTTACAAACCCAACACTTTCCCTCCTCGTCAGGAACCTTTCCTTGAGGCTAGTTCTGTCCCTACCAGACGGAGGGTACCGGTCTCTAATCTACCAACTCGCCAAAACTGGGAGCCAGGGTCTTAAGGAGGCTCTTCCTGACCCAAGATGGCTGCCAGAGTCACATGGGGTGGCGGCATCCAATGGGATAGCTCCCCTGTGACTCAGGAAACCATAGCGGAACCACATTACTCTTGATTTCCTCTCTCTGCAGTGCCGCGGTGGACGAGCGGTGGAGAAATTAGACTGCACCTACCTACAAGTGATTTATGCTACACGATACTATGCCGAGAGTTAGTAATAGTCTTACAGGGAGGGTCAGTGTTGAGGTTACAGGGAGGGTTAGTGTTGGGATTACAGGGAGGGTTAGTGTCACGAAGATCCTGCCAGTAACCGGCGTCCCAGACGCACGGGAACCCGGGCACGGGTCCCATTGCCCATGCGCGCGCGTTCACGGGTGCGGTCACGCACGGGCACGCGTGCGCGCACTCCCGTTGGTGTCAGGCGGGCTATTTAAACCTGCCTGTCACACTCCATCCCTGCTGTCTGCTCTACAGCGTTCTGTGAGTGTTACCTGATTTGTGTTTCCTGTTATCTGACCCGGCATCCTGTTTGACGATCCTGCTATCTGCCTGCACCAGACCCTCTTGGCTTGCCTGACCATCCCTCTGCATTACCCCTGGTACCTCTGCCGTCCGAACGTTACTGACCACCGGCTTGTTGACCCTCCGCTGTGTTCATCAGCTTCCAGTCTGCCATTACCTGCTGTTGTTCCTGGTTCCAGTCCAGCGTTCCAGGCTACCTTCTGCTGTGTTCCAGTCCAGTGTTCCAGGCTATCTTCTGCTGTTGTTCCAGTCCAGCTTCCCGTCTGCTATTACCTACTATTGTTCCTGGTTCCAGTCCTGCATTCCAGTCTCTGTCCTCAGTCTACTCCTCAGTCTACTGACTTCAGAGGGTGCCACCACTACTGGACTTTCAGCAACTGTTGATCCTGCCAGGCACCCATACCACTCTTCACTCCTGGCCCTCTGTCTCCATTCCAGGGGAACGGGAGTGGGAGCTGTAAGGGAGGTCTTTTCCTGCACTTCAGGCTCACAACCTACCAGGTACGTGACAGTTAGTGTTGGGGTTACAGGGATGGTCAGTGTTAGGGTTACAGGGAGGTTTGTGTCAGGGTTACAGGGAGGGTTAGTGTTGGGGTTACAGGGAGGGTCAGTGTTGGGGTTAGAGGGAGGGTTAATGTCAGGGTTACAGGGAGGGTTGGTGTTGGGATTACAGGGAGGGTCAGTGTTGGGATTACAGGGGGGTTAGTGTTGGGGTTATAGGGAAGGTTAGTGTCGGGGTTACAGGGAGAGTTAGTGTTAGGGTTACAGGGAGGGTTAGTGTTGGGGTTACAGGGAGGGTTAGTGTTGGGGTTACAGGGATGGTTAGTGTTGGGGTTACAGGGAGGGTTGGTGTTAGGGTTACAGGGAGGATTAGTGTTGAGGTTACAGGGAAGGTTAGTGTTGGGGTTACAGGGAGGGATGGTGTTAGGGTTACAGGGAGGGTTAGTGTTGGGGTTACAGGGAGGCTTAGTGTTGTGGTTACAGGGAAGGTTAGTGTTGGGGTTACAGGGAGGGATGGTGTTAGGGTTACAGGGAGGGTTAGTGTTGGGGTTACAAGGAGGGTTAGTGTTGGGGTTACAGGGAGGGTTAGTGTTGGGGTTACATGGAGGGTTAGTGTTGGGGTTACAGGGAGGGTTAGTGTTGGGGTTACAGGGAGGGTTAGTGTTGAGGTTACAGGGAGGATTAGTGTTGAGGTTACAGGGAGAGTTAGTGTTGGGATTACAGGGAGGGTTAGTGTTGGGGTTACAGGGAGGGTTAGTGTTGGGATTACAGGGAGGGTTAGTGTTGGGGTTACAGGGAAGATTAGTGTTGGGGTTACAGGGAGGGTTAGTGTTGGGGTTACAGGGAGAGTTAGTGTTGGGATTACAGGGAGGGTTAGTGTTGAGGTTACAGGGAGGGTTAGTGTTGAGGTTACAGGAAGGGTTAGTGTTGGGGTTACAGGGAGGGTTAGTGTTGGGGTGACAGGGAAGGTTAGTGTTGGGGTTACAGGGAAGATTAGTGTTGGGGTTACAGGGAGGGTTAGTGTTGGGGTTACAGGGAGGGTTAGTGTTGGGGTGACAGGGAAGGTTAGTGTTGGGGTTACAGGGAAGATTAGTGTTGGGGTTACAGGGAGGGTTAGTGTTGGGGTTACAGGGAGGGTTAGTGTTGGGGTTACAGGGAGGGTTAGTGTTGGGGTGACAGGGAAGGTTAGTGTTGGGGTCACAGGAAGGATTAGTGTTGGGGTTACAGGGAGGATTAGTGTTGGGGTTACAACCATACTACATATAAGTTAATCTTGCCCAATCAAAAACAAACAAAAGAGAGCTATCTCTTAGCAGAGTACATTCCATTCCGGGTTCTTTTATAATGAATCCAAGGCTGAATTGTATGATCTCTTTGTATCTTTATTTCATGGAGTTCATCTTTCATTGATTCTATAAATCTCTCTTCCTGGAAATTCTATAAATAGAAGGTTCCCGTGTTGGTGAATTTGGGACACAAATAAAACTTGTTTCTATTTGAAATGCATCGTCAGTGACACCTCGGGCCGCGGCGCTCTCCGTGTACAAATAGTACACCAGTAAATGGATGCGCAGGACGCCGGGGGGAAGAGGCGAGCTTTGAAATGCCCCCGCCGCTCTCACAACGCATCGTTACCTCTCCTCACCTCTATTCACCGACTCAACAAAAGCCCGCAGTTATTTTTTAATGATCGGCAGAACACTTAGCTCTTCCCTATTGATGTATAAAAAAAAAAAAAAAACAAGACCGCTTCTCGTGCATCCAGCCAGCGGGATATTGACGTCGCTTTAGAAAATCACATATAGCGAATTCTCTCCCCAGACTGAATTACGAGGCAGATCATTCACATCAGGAATCGCTCATTAACAGCTTCAGAGTCTCGCTATTCACCGAGTTCTATCACTTAGAGGGATGAGAGGAGAGAGCGGACCACTCTTTTTACAAAATGAGCCGGGAACACTTACGGGATGACGTCAGTTAAGAGCGAACATTCTGCTTTCAACCCTTTCACTGCCCCAGTCATTTTTGTACACGTATAAAATAAGTTTAAACCTGCAGATTAGCGACCCCCCCCCCCCAAACATAATATATTTTCTGAAAGCAGAGACCATGGAGAATAAAATGGTGGGAGCTCCAGTTTTATATGTCAAACACAAATTTTCAGTGAATAAAAAATAAATAAAAGTGAAGAATAAAAATACACTAAAAGTTCATTTTAGGGGGCTCAGAACAGAATACCCAATTTTTTGGGGTTAATTATAAAAGATGGGTTTGTGCCAAGTAAATAGATTACCGACATGTCAGGAGAGGAGCTCCTGCTCCTTAACAAGCAGCATTTTTTCTTCCAGTGCTCAAGGCTGCTCAGCTGTCAGTTAATTACCAGCCGCTCGTTGTTACCACAGCGACTCCCCTGGTTACCATTAACCCCTTCAATACCGGGCACTTTCACCCCCTTCACCACGGGGGGTTTTAAGTTTTTGCTGAATAAACGAATAAGACCGAAAAGTTAAAAAAAAAATTAAAATGCACAAAACAATTTCATAGTTTGTTATAAAATTTTGCAAACAGGTAATTTTTCTTCACTTATATGTGCTGATGAGGCTGCACTGATGGGCACTGATAAGGCTGCACTGATGGGCACTGATAAGGCTGCACTGATGGGCACTGATGAGGCTGCACTGATGGGCACTGATAAGGCTGCACTGATGGGCACTGATGAGGCTGCACTGATGGGCACTGATAAGGCTGCACTGATGGGCACTGATGAGGCTGCACTGATGGGCACTGATGAGGCTGCACTGATGGGCACTGATGAGGCTGCACTGATGGGCACTGATGAGGCTGCACTGATGGGCACTGATAAGGCTGCACTGATGGGCACTGATGAGGCTGCACTGATGGACACTGATGAGGCTGCACTGATGGGCACTGATAAGGCTGCACTGATGGGCACTGATGAGGCGGCACTGATGAGGAGGCACTCATAGGTGGCACTGATGGGCACAGATTGGCAGCACTGATGAGGGGGAACTCATAGGTGGCACTGATGGGCACTGGTTGTCACAGATTGGCAGCACTGGTGGGCACTGTTGAGACTGCCACTGATTATCAGTGTACATGTACCTTTTACAGAAGACAGTTATCAGCTCTCTTCTCCTCTCCTCTCCTCATGCTGTCAGCGTGAGGAAAGGAATGCTAATAACCAGATTCTGTTACATCCCTGATCAAAGAGCTGCTGATTGGCTCTTTACCTCAATCTGTGATCACCGAACGCATCTCCTGAAGCGGGCGCGATCAAGGGCGCCGTTTTTTGATGGTGTCCCAGAACTAGCCGGCCGCGCCGTAGCCGTCTTTCAGCTATAGCATGGTTGGCAAGTGGTTAACCTGCTTCCTTAGTCCAACCTACAGCCACTCAGCCAGCCCCTTTTTGCTATTTAAGCAGCTTAGCTCATTTCCTCCTTGCCCTTGCGTGGTCTATGCTCTCTAAGTGCTTCCTTCCTGTGCTCGGGCATGACTTGGCCTGGCTGACTTCCCTTTAATTCCTGTTCCTGATTTTTGCTCCTGACTACGCTGACTTCTGGTTTCCTGACCCCGGCTCGTCAGATTACCCACTCTGGCATCCAAACCCTGGCTTCCGTTTTTTGACTACGTTCCTGAACTGTGTTATTTTTGACATTTCAATAAAGGTGTGGTTTTAACGGCACTTTCTGTCTCCACCTGCTTTATGGTTCCTGACACCGACATGTCAAGCTTTAAAACGTCATGGAACATAAACGGCAATGAATTTTGGTACCCTATATTTTCCATAGACGACAATTTAAATCTGTTAATATTAAAGGGGTTGTAAAGGATTCAGGTTTTAATCCTGTATCCCTTACCCCTGATACTTACCTGAGCCCCATCAGGATCCAGCAATGTGCACAAGAGTCTCTCCGGGGACTCCCCCTCCACATTGGCAAAGACAGTCAATCACAGCCAGTGAGCCAATGAGAGAGAGGGGATGGGACCGAGCCGTGGCTTTGTGTGTGAATGGAAAAGCAAAGCAGTGGCTCTGGAGCGAGCCTTCTTGGGTGCCCCCATTGCAAGCTGCTTGCTCTAGGGGCACTCAGCAGGAGGACCCACGAAAAGGAGGAGGGTCGGGCTGCCCTGTGCAAAACAAGTATAACATGTTCATTATCTTTGAAAAAACTGTGAATATTGGCCCTAAAATTGTTGCTCACACTCCAGTGTGTGTGGGGCAATATCACATGTAGCATATTTGTCATTTTTATACATAGCCACCCCGATGTGTGCAAGTGCCTTGTCGAAACCTCAAAATAAAATTTAAACACTTTGTATTCACCTTTCAAGACTCTTGAGTGCCTCTCACAGACCTGCCTATGATGGAGAGGTAGACCTAGCAGTAGGGATAGGTTCCTGTCATTTGGAGACAGCAAAGGGACACTCATGGACTCTGGAGTCATCTCTCTAGCCAAGGAAGGTTTCCACAATCCTCTACAGTTTTGTCATCTGGTGAAACCCTGCTCTGGGTAGGGCAGCGCCCAGTGAAGCCACCTTAGGGGTACACGCCTAAAGAAACAAACCTCAAGCATTTTCCTGTATGCAGGTCCTGCATTCTTGAACTGCCTTCTCAACCACCTGCTTGGTGGATTGTGGCTGTCAGGTCACCTAGAGGCTGGGTGACAGATACACACCGTTGGGATCAGGAGTGCACCGCAAGGTAGTGGACCCTACGGCTGACTGCTGCGGATTGATCCCTGGGAGGTTCAGGAAGCAGGTCTACTGGATCACTGACACAGATCCCACTGGGAGCTAGAGCATAGATTCCCCAGGGCGCGGAGTCTAAGAGCCAGCAGGTGTTCACCAGAGCCTTTAATGGTAAGGATGGACTGTGCTGCAGTCTGGCTCCAGGTCGCGGCCCCCAGGGTCTCACAGCTCACGCTCACAGTAGACTACAGGAGAAGAGGAAGGAGGCAGCAGGCTGGAACAACAAGGAAATTAAGGGACAAGCCAAGGTCGGGGCCACAAGCAGACAAGGACAACAGAGTACACGCCAAGGTTCAGGGTCACAGGCAAACAGGGATGGTCGGGGACACGCCAAAGGTCAGGGTCACGAGCAGACAGGAATAGTTAAGAACAGGCCAAAGTCGGTAACAAGAATCAGATGTAGGAAACACAGCAAGTACACATAGAGGCTAACACCCAATGGTTGATCAGCACTGCTGGCTTGCAGTGCACAGGTTAATATAGGGTTCCCTGATAGGACCTGGGGTGGGGCCATGCTTAGAGGAGAGGTTACAAAAGCAGTCAGGTGAGGGTCAACTGGTCTCTAGAGATGAACACATGGAGAAAGGTATGCTGATCGACAAACTCTATTGCATAACCATGACAGTGGCTCACTTCAACAAACTTGGGAAGAGAAGCCTTATTGAGCCATTTGGTGCCAAGAAGCTTCATGGTTGACTGAAACAGCCCTCCATCAAATGCAGACTGGATCACCAGCCATTGGCCATGGACAGAGTTTACCAGATCATCTTTTGGGACTATTTACAGGGTCACTTACATTTAATTTTATGAGTGCAAGATCGCACCTATGTGATTTAATAAATACTTTGCTTTTACTGCACTATGCGACTTCTGTCTTCTTTGCATCTCCTCCTTTATATAAAATGACCCATCAAAAGGCCAGTTGATGGCACTGTTGTTGGTTGGCCACCAGTTAATGGCACTGTTGTTGGGTTGTTGGTTGGCCGCCAGTTAATGGTGCTGTTGTTGGGTTGTTGGTTAGTCGCCAGTTAATGGCACTGTTGTTGGTTGGCTGCCAGTTAATGGCACTGTTGTTGGGTTGTTGGTTGGCCACCAGTTAATGGCACTGTTGTTGGTTGGCCACCAGTTAATGGCACTGTTTTTGGTTGGCCACCAGTTAATGGCACTGTTTTTGGGTTGTTGGTTAGTCACCAGTTAATGGCAGTGTTGTTGGGTTGTTGGTAAGTCTCCAGTTAATGGCGCTGTTGTTGGTTAGTCGCCAGTTAATGGCGCTGTTGTTGGTTAGTCGCCAGTTAATGGCACTGTTGTTGGGTTGTTGGTTGGCCACCAGTTAATGGCACTGTTGTTGGGTTGTTGGTTGGCCACCAGTTAATGGCACTGTTGTTGGTTGGCCACCAGTTAATGTCACTGTTGTTGGGTTGTTGGTAAGTCTCCAGTTAATGGCGCTGTTGTTGGGTTGTTGGTTAGTCACCAGTTAAAGGCGCTGTTGTTGGTTAGTCGCCAGTTAATGGCGCTGTTGTTGGTTAGTTGCCAGTTAATGGCACAGTTGTTGGGTTGTTGGTTGGCCACCAGTTAATGGCACTGTTGTTGGGTTGTTGGTTGGCCGCCAGTTAATGGCACTGTTGTTGGGTTGTTGGTTAGCCACCAGTTAATGGCACTGTTGTTGGTTTGCCGCCAGTTAATGACAATGTTGTTGGGTTCTTGGTTGGCCGCCAGTTAATGGCACTGTTGTTGGGTTGCTGGTTAGCCGCCAGTTAATGGCACTGTTGTTGGGTTGATGGTTAGCCACCAGTTAATGGCACTGTTGTTGGGTTGATGGTTAGCCACCAGTTAATGGCACTGTTGTTGGTTGGCCGCCAGTTAATGGCACTGTTGTTGGGTTGATGGTTAGCCGCCAGTTAATGGCACTGTTGTTGGGTTGATGGTTAGCCACCAGTTAATGGCACTGTTGTTGGGTTGATGGTTAGCCACCAGTTAATGGCACTGTTGTTGGTTGGCTGCCAGTTAATGGCACTGTTGTTGGGTTGATGGTTAGCCGCCAGTTAATGGCACTGTTGTTGGTTGGCCGCCAGTAAATGGCACTTTTGTTGGTTGGCTGCCAGTTAATGCCACTGTTGTTGGGTTGTTGGTTGGCCAACAATTAATGGCACTGTTGTTGGGTTGTTAGTTGGCTGCCATTTCTATGGGCATATTCTCTGCTTTTTAGTCACCATTTCCAGCACAGTTTTACAGTCACGCTGTGGCTCAAGCAGGCAATTAGAGCAAAAAATAGCCGATCATTTTCCAGGAATGGTCTTCCTAATATTAGGTGGCAAATCACGGCTCTATCTATGCTCTGTCGGGGGGGAAATAATTACATGTTATCTTTTATTTCGTAATTAGTCATGGAAAAGAAAGGGAACGAAGCGCATTCATTGGCACGGTAAATGGGAGAGACGCCCAAGACAAGATTATTTACTTGGCATTTGTGAGAGGCGGAGAACACGTGTTATTTTTTTAAGTGTCGTGCACAATTTAATTGGAATAAGCTTTGCTTCTGGAGAGAACAGATTATCAACTCAAACCAACTGGAGCAGAAGGCACCCCGTGGAAGAAACTCCGGTGATATAATTAGAACGAGCATCACCTTAAAGATGAGATCCAGGAAGATGAGGGAAAAAAAACATTTTGTTATGAGCAAAGAACTTTCCTGGCCTTCAGACTTATTACAAAGTTGAACAAAATGTCATGCCTTGCAGATTACGAGTCCTTAGATGTGATGGCTGCATTTGTTTTCTTTCTTAAGGTGAATGTAAATGCTAAATTTTTTTAAATTCAGTCAACCTGTTGCCTACCTTGATGTCCTCTTAGTAGTTGCACTCCAGTAAACTGTGTTCTCATAAGTCGTTTCACTTTTACTTACTGCCTTTAAAAAAGGCCTAGCTCCTATCCTTGTCCCTAGGTGACAACAGTCCACTAGCATGTGGACCCTCAGTTTGGGCCCCTCCTAACAGGAAGTGACCTGCCCTCTGGCAAATCCCCTTATGGGGATTGAGGGGGGGGGGTGGGACTCCTAGGGGTGGAACGGTGTCTACTTCATAGAAAGAAGATGGATATTTAGACTAGTGGAACTGTGTTTGGTTCACCTAAATGGGCTTCCCCTACCATGGGCCCTAACCCCCTCATCTACCAAAATGTGTTTATAAACGTCCTGGTATGTAGGTGTCATGCTTTGCTCTAACACAGGTGGTCAGATACTAAGCTAGCTTTTGTGTTCTTCACCTATAGCAGCTCCCTTTCCCATAAGGCGGGCAGGCCTACAGGTACTCGGCTGCCCCCAGGACTTATACACAATGCCATAGTGCCTGGCTTCCATGCCAGGGCATGTGCGAACTGAGCAGAGCAAACAGGTACTTGCAGTTTTTTCAAAGAGTCCAGGGCTTACTAAGCATGCACCAATGGCGCGTTGCCGCAAGAGGAAATCCGTGCCAACTGAGCATGCACCAAAGACGCCTCAGTGTGCCAACCCGCACCTGCGCAGAAGACCTGATGGAAAAAAGCATGAAAATCCCCAGGAGGCGCACAGGAAGTGACCTCAACCTGATGGAAAAAAGGTGGGAAAATGCCCAGGAGACTCACAGGAAGTGACCTCAAACTTCCCTATATAAGCCCAGCCCAGACACTGCCAAATTGCTGTATTATCTTTAGTCCCCCCTGAAGTTCCTGTGCTAGTGTGTGATCTGTCTGAAACCTGTTGTGACCTGAAAACCTATTTGACTACTCTTGATTGCTGCTTGCCATTGACCTTCGATTTGTACCTTGACCATTCTACTTCTTTGCCCCTTTTGTACTCAGCTGCCAGATTGGAACCGACCCCGGATTGGATCTCGACCATTCTTCTTCTGAGTAACCCTTTTATACTTCGTTCCCAAACTGGACTTGACCTCGGCTCGGATCTCGGTCTAAGGCTTGCAAGGTGCTCCGCACCCCTGTCCACCAAGTCTCTGTCTCCATCTCCAGAAGCTTCAAAGACCCGAGGTGCAAGGGAGGCCTCCCCACTACTTCGGTCTCACATCAGGTACGTGGCCCTCGTGACAGGTTTACAGACAGGCAAGGTTCAGAATAGTCTGGTTAATGTCCGAAAGTCAAAAGGCAGGCAGAGTTCAGAGAATAGTTGATATCCAATCCGAGGTCGTCAATGAGGTAATCCAGGTCAGGTATTACACACGCTATCACAAGCATGAGACTGGAGGCTTGGTTGGCTTAAATCAGGTCTCCAGCCAGAGACTGGCCACATTAATTACCTTTGCAGGTGAACAGACAAGACAAGGAAAATGCCACAGCCAAAACCAGGATGCTGGGTGGATTCTAATGGTGGAGTGATGTGTTATTTGGAGAAGGCAGATGGAGGTGTAGACTAATGGAGCTGGTTTGGTTCACCCACATGGGCATCCTATGCCATGGGTCTTAACCCCCTGTCTACCAAGATACATTTATAAGAGTCCTGGGTTAATGGATAAATGGAATACCGCGCCAATCCAACAAGTTAGAACAGCAGCCAACACTACAAAACGACTAAATTTGTGCACATTAACTAAACAAGAAAAGTGTAGCGCTATGGTGAAGAAGCAAGTGTAAGGTATAATACAGAAAGAAGTCTGTTTACATTTGAAGAAACGAGTGACCTCATCTAATCCAAAACCTATCCAATCCAACACAAACAGGTTAAGGATATCTTCCATAGGCACTGGAATGTTTTAAAAAACGATACCGTTCTTGGACCAGTTCTCCCAGAACAAGCAGGGGTGATTTACAGAGGCGCTATGTCCCTGAGGGGACATATTGCACCTAATGTAACTGACCCCCCAGTTGTCCCTTCTTTTTTCCAAAATATGAAGGGCTTTTTCCCATGTCGAAAATGCAGGGTGTGCAAATACAATACACTCAAATCCCGGAAGATTGATACTTTCAGATCAACCACCACGGGGAAAGAATATTCTGTTAAACACTTCGTTACATGTTCTACGAGGTATATTGTGTATCTCATCACTTGCCCTTGCGGGAAGCAGTATGTGGGGCGGACTATTCGTACTTTTGCTATAAGGGTCAATGAACATATTAAATCCATCAAAAAGGGACGTACGAATCATAGTGTTCCCAACCATTATTTAGCTTGTCACAATCAAGATCCTACTGGCACTAAGTTTCAAATAATAGACAAATTTACCCCCCACTGGAGAGGAGAGTCATGCATAAGAGGAGTATCTAAGCTTGAAACTTTTTGGATATACCAATTAAGATGTTTCACGCCACATGGGTTGAATGTTGAGTGGGACATCAACTCATTTATTAATCAATCTTGATTTTCCTTTTATTTATTTACTCCTAGCTATACTCATAATACTATTGGTTGAAGTCAACCTTATTTGTGCTAGGACACTTTTGGGCTTTGTTTTCAATTAATAGTGTAGGGTGGCTTCTTACATATAGAGACTAGTTCTACAATTATTATTGTGCTCAATTTTTTATATAATTTTTTATATATTCATTTTATATAAAAAAAATTTTTTATATACTTAATATAATTTTAAATTTATTCATATTAATGAGAGAAATGCTGTCAAGTACGTATTTTTAGCATGGCCCCCTGTTCCTTCTGGGGACATTAGCCCTATATGTGCTATGACTCGACATCATTTTTAGATGAGTACTAATGCATATATATAGGTATGCATATATATAATGCATATATGTATATAATTATAATGTAGCTGTAATGCATACTGACTTCCAGAATGAATAGTCTAGTATAATTAACAGGGTTATTTAACTATATTCCAAATTTGGGTCCATACACCTATTAATATGGCAGATTACAATGTTAGCCATAATTTCGTTTTGATTTATATTACTTCCTTCCTCAATGACCCATTTGGAACACATTTGCGTTCCAACAGCCTCCGTGATGTGTGTTTCACTTCCGGTACAATCCAATGATGTACACCTATCAGCACGTCAGACGCTGTCACATGATGTTGGTCGTGTGTACGTCATACGGCGGTGGCTCCGATTGGGTGATCTACTGAGGAACGCACTCCTTCGTCCAATGAGTGCGCACAACGTGACGATATCCACATCGAGGCTTGGTGGGTAGAGGCGGACCCATCATTTCGTCTCCCCATTGGTTAATTTCGATAACACATGACTCTGTGTGGAACGCACGCTATCGTTTCAGGAAGTCAGCGCGCACGACGCTGTACAGCTGTTTTTAGGAGATCATTATTATGTATGTATAAAAGCGTGGAGGTGGCGGGACGGCATATACCCCAGCCGAAGTCTTTTTAGACGAAACCGGTCGGGTTTCTCTGCTGTACCCAGCCACCTTTACCACGCTTACCAATTTCTATCCATTTTGTTTTACTTGAATCGATTCTGCCAATTTTAACTTTTATGGACTGTTTGATGATCTTGAGTGATCTAATAAATGCTATTTGAAAAATAGTCTTTGGATTTACACCATGTGGAGGCTCCTTGTTTTTTCTTCATACATGGTCCATGCATGCTGATAAAGACGGTGACCGTGAGACCTTTTTGAGCAGATTCTTGGCCCCCCATCTGAGGAGGAACCCTTCCGGTGTACAAGCCATCCTGACACTGTCATCCATCTTAAGACAGTACAAGCCCAATTGACTCACCGCCAACGGCCTGTGAGTCCATCAAAGTCGGTAAGAGTATTCCATCTTTTACTCAAATTTGGATTTTTCTCTGTGATGTCACCCGCCTGGGATTCAATTTGGGCCAACCACGTTATACACCATATGGACTAATATGTTTATATTGTTTACTTGGGAGTTATACCTCTCCATTTGTATTATGGACACTTTTGACACTATATATTTTTTTCACCACTGATAAAGTTTGGATGTTTTAACTAATAATAATTTTTTTATATATATATTTTTTTTTTTTTTTTGTGATGTTTTGTTGCTCTTCCTAGCAAGATAGAGCATCTCTCTTGTCTATACGAATGGTGATATTGGAGGTCACACCCATATTCACTGCACTATTTAGCACACATATTTTTTAGGTTTTGGATTAGATGAGGTCACTCGTTTCTTCAAATGTAAACAGACTTCTTTCTGTTTTATACCTTACACTTGCTTCTTCACCATAGCGCTACACTTTTCTTGTTTAGTCCTGGGTTAAAGCCAGCTCAAGTCGGCTGCTGCAGGTAAAAGTAACACCTGATCACTTTTTCAGAGCTCTGAATGTGCGCCCACCCCACTGGTGGCACCTGCACAGACGTGTAACTAGAACCTTAAGGGCCCCTCGATGCAAGGTATCATGAAAGCCCCCCTGACCCTTGTGACCCTGGTAGTTCCGCCACTGGTGTCAGTACTTTTTTAAAATTTTTGTTATTTTATTTTTTTCTGTTCAATCTTTTTTTATTAAGGTTATAAAGAAGAACACAAAGTTTACTTTAAAGTAAAGTACAACGTACAATTTTCATAAAGTAAAAGTCCTCCAATGAGAATCATCAGTGCAAAACTTGCATAATAAGAATATAACAGATATCACATAAAAAAGGGGGCACAAGGCCTCAAGAGCACATAGTTATTTTATTTGTTTACCATTTTGCTTTATTCATTTTTTGTTTTACAATTATTTTTTAGTTTTTTTTCGGGACCCCCGTTGGGGGGCTTTGGTGAGATATCAGGGGTCTAAACAGACCTCTGATGTTTCACTTTTGAGACAGAGAAAGCAGACTGAGGTCACAGCCCTCAATCTCCATCTCTGCAGCTTAAGCTGCACGTAATGATTGGACAGGAATAGGACCATACAGAACTACCCATTCATTTACAGTTACTATGCTTCAATTATGAATAGACAAAGTCAGTCATCGGTACGGATCACCAAATCTGTCCATTCAGAAAAGGAAGGGGCCCGGAAAATGACATATTTACCGGCCCCTTCCCAACTCTCCTGACACATCTCCCCGCAGCAGCCGGAGGAGAGGGTGGAAGCTGGCTAAGCTGCTGGGGGACAAGGTGGGGCCAGGAGAGCACACAGGGGCCCGGGGGTAGCAGAAAGAAGCTTGATAGGAGGGATGGCTTATAGAGAAGCGGATCCCCTTCTTTTTAGCCACTGGGACCAGTCTTGTGAGGGGAGGATCGGAGGATTAGGCAAGTACAGTGCATCCGGAAAGTATTCACAGCGCTTCACTTTTTCCACATTTTCTTATGTTACAGCCTTATTCCAAAATGGATTAAATTCATTATTTTCCACAAAATTCTACAAACAATCCCCCATAATGACAATGTGAGAGACGTTTGTTTGAAATCTTTGCAAATTTATTAAAAATAAAAAATGAAAAAAATCTCATGTACATAAGTATCACAGGCTCCTCCCATGTACATAAGTATCACAGGCTCCTCCCATGTACATAAGTATCACAGGCTCTTCCCATGTACATAAGCATCACAGACTCCTCCCATGTACATAAGCATCACAGACTCCTCCCATGTACATAAGTACCACAGGCTCCTCCCATGTACATAAGCATCACAGGCTCCTCCCATGTACATAAGTATCACAGGCTCCTCCCATGTACATAAGTATCACAGGCTCCTCCCATGTACATAAGCATCACAGGCTCCTCCCATGTACATAAGTATCACAGGCTCCTCCCATGTACATAAGCATCACAGGCTCCTCCCATGTACATAAGTATCACAGACTCCTCCCATGTACATAAGTATCACAAGCTCCTCCCATGTACATAAGTATCACAGGCTCCTCCCATGTACATAAGTATCACAAGCTCCTCCCATGTACATAAGTATCACAGGCTCCTCCCATGTACATAAGTATCACAGGCTTCTCCCATGTACATAAGTATCACAGGCTCCTCCCATGTACATAAGTATCACAGGCTCCTCCCATGTACATAAGTATCACAGCCTTTGCCATGACACTCAGAATTGAGCTCAGGTGCCTCCTGTTTCCACTGATCATCCTTGAGATGTTTCTACAACTTGATTGGAGTCCACCTGTGGTAAATTCAGTTGATTGGACATGATTTAGAAAGTCTGTAGACCTCAGAGACAGGATTGTATGAAGGCACAGATCCGGGGAAGGGTACAGAAATATTTCTGCAGCATTGAAGGTCCCAATGAGCACAGTGGCCTCCAACATTCCTAAATGGAAGAAGTTTGGAACTACCAGGACTCTTCCCCGGTTAAACTGAGCGATCAGGGGTGAAGGGCCTTAGTCAGGGAGGTGACCAAGAACCCGATGGTCACTCTGACAGAGCTCCAGCATTTCTCTGTGGAGAGAGGAGAATCTTGCAGAAGAACAACCATCTCTGCAGCACTCCACCAATCAGGCCTGTATGGTAGATTGGCCAGACAGAAGCCACTCCTCAGTAAAAGGCACATGACAGCCAGCCTGGAGTTTACCAAAAGGCACCTGAAGGACTCTCAGACCATGAGAAACAAAATTCTCTGGTCTGATGAAACAAAGATTGAACTCTTTGGCCTGATTTGCAAGCGTCATGTCTGGAGGAAACCAGGCACCGCTCATCACCTGGCCAATACCATCCCTACAGTGAAGCATGGTGGTGGCAGCATCATGCTGTAGGGATGTTTTTCAGCGGCAGGAGCTAGGAGACTAGTCAGGATCGAGGGAAAGATGAATGCAGCAATGTACAGAGACATCCTTGATAAAAACCTTCTCCAGAGCGCTCTGGACCTCAGACTGGGGTGAAGGCTCATCTTCCAACAGGACAACGACCCTAAGCATACAGCCAAAATAACAAAGGAGTGCCTACAGCGCAACTCTTTGAATGTCCTTGAGTGGCCCAGCCAGAGCCCAGACTTGAACCCAATTGAACATCTCTGGAGAGATCTGAAAATGGCTGTGCACCGACACTCCCCATCCAACCTGATGGAGCTTGAGAGGTCCTGCAAAGAAGAATGGGAGAAACCGTCCAAAAATAGGTGTGCCAAACTTGTAGCATCATACTCAAAAAGACTTGAGGTTGTAATTGGTGCCAAAGGAGCTTCACCAAAGTATTAAGCCAAGGCTGTGATACTTATGTACATGGGAGGAGTCTGTGATACTTATGTACATGGGAGGAGCCTGTGATACTTATGTACGTGGGAGGAGTCTGTGACACTTATGTACATGGGAGGAGCCTGTGATACTTATGTAGATGTTTCGTTTTTTATTTTTAAAAATTTGCAAAGATTTCAAACAAACGTCTTTCACGTTGTCATTATGGGGGTTTGTTTGTAGAATTTTGAGGAAAATAATGAATTTAATCCATTTTGGAATAAGGCTGTAACATAACAAAATGTGGAAAAATGAAGTGCTGTGAATACTTTCCGGATACACAGTATATCTCGGTTCTTCAATTCCCTAGACAAAAATGAGCAGTTGACCCATGCAGTAGAGACACAGCCCCAATATGGAAAAACCTTTTTTTTGGCCTGGAGTTGGGCTGTAAAAGTGGATTTTGTTCAGCAGGGTATCTGGGTATTATTTTCACCCCAATCTTCATAAAACAAATGCACATGAAGAATTACTTGATGAATGGCCATGCAAATTTTTTTTGTTTTTCAGGTTCGGGTTTGGATAGACCCCCCTTAGTACAAAAGCAGTCCTCCCGGCTTCAAAGGAACAATTGTGAACAGATGATATCTCAGGCCCCAAATAATCCAGTAAAGTTATGGTTTGGAGAGGAGTTCTTTATGAAGTTCTTGGTTTGGAGAGGAGTTCTTTATGAAGTTCTTGGTTTGGAGCGGAGTTCTTTATGAAGTTCTTGGTTTGGAGAGGAGTTCTTTATGAAGTTCTTGGTTTGGAGCAGAGTTCTTTATGTCAGAAACCATGAACCAGACCGAGACAGAAGTACACTAAAATCACACTTGTTTATTAATAAAAATAAAAAGGTAAATAGAGTAAGCGTAGTCAAAGCATAGCCAGAGTCCAATAACCAGATCAGGTAGTCAGCCAAGCCAGCGTTCAGTAACCAGATCGGGTAATCAGCCAGGCCAGAAGTCAGGAAACAAGTAGAGGAACAGCAAGCAGGATAAGGAGCCAGAAGGGATGCCAGTCTTTAAACAGGAATGCAGGAGATGGTTTCTTGTGATGTAACCAAGGCAAAGGCAGGAATGAAGTGAGCTGGAGATCTTTAAGTAGGCGGGACTGATGAGCAGATCCACAACAGCTGGTTAACTGTGGAGAGAGATGAGAGCTTGCCACAGCTGAGTGGCCAGCTCAGAGAAGGAAGGGCTGAGCCAGCCCTGACATTTATGAAGTTCTTGGTGTGGAGCGGAGTTCTTTATGAAGTTCTTGGTTTGGAGCGGAGTTCTTTATGAAGTTCTTGGTTTGGAGCGGAGTTCTTTATGAAGTTCTTGGTTTGGAGCGGAGTTCTTTATGAAGTTCTTGGTTTGGAGTGGAGTTCTTTATGAAGTTCTTGGTTTGGAGTGGAGTTCTTTATGAAGTTCTTGGTTTGGAGCGGAGTTCTTTATGAAGTTCTTGGTTTGGAGCGGAGTTCTTTATGAAGTTCTTGGTTTGGAGCGGAGTTCTTTATGAAGTTCTTGGTTTGCAGCGGAGTTCTTTATGAAGTCCTTGGTTTGGAGCGGAGTTCTTTATGAAGTTCTTGGTTTGGAACAGAGTTCTTTATGAAGTTCTTGGTGTGGAGCGGAGTTCTTTATGAAGTTCTTGGTTTGGAGCGGAGTTCTTTATGAAGTTCTTGGTTTGGAGCGGAGTTCTTTATGAAGTTCTTGGTTTGGAGCGGAGTTCTTTATGAAGTTCTTGATTTGCAGTGGAGTTCTCTATGAAGTTCTTGGTTTGGAGCGGAGTTCTTTATGAAGTTCTTGGTTTGCAGCGGATTTCTTTATGAAGTTCTTGGTTTGGAGCGGAGTTCTTTATGAAGTTCTTGGTTTGGAGAGGAGTTCTTTATGAAGTTCTTGGTTTGGAGTGGAGTTCTTTATGAAGTTCTTGGTTTGGAGCGGAGTTCTTTATGAAGTCCTTGGTTTGGAGCGGAGTTCTTTATGAAGTTCTTGGTTTGAAGCGGAGTTCTTTATGAAGTTCTTGGTTTGGAGCGGAGTTCTTTATGAAGTTCTTGGTTTGGAGCGTAGTTCTTTATGAAGTTCTTGGTTTGGAGCGGAGTTCTTTATGAAGTTCTTGGTTTGGAGCGGAGTTCTTTATGAAGTCCTTGGTTTGGAGCGGAGTTCTTTATGAAGTTCTTGGTTTGAAGCGGAGTTCTTTATGAAGTTCTTGGTTTGGAGCGGAGTTCTTTATGAAGTTCTTGGTTTGGAGCGGAGTTCTTTATGAAGTTCTTGGTTTGGAGTGGAGTTCTTTATGAAGTTCTTGGTTTGGAGCGGAGTTCTTTATGAAGTTCTTGGTTTGGAGCGGAGTTCTTTATGAAGTTCTTGGTTTGGAGCGGAGTTCTTTATGAAGTTCTTGGTTTGGAGTGGAGTTCTTTATGAAGTTCTTGGTTTGGAGCGGAGTTCTTTATGAAGTTCTTGGTTTGGAGCGGAGTTCTTTATGAAGTTCTTGGTTTGGAGCGGAGTTCTTTATGAAGTTCTTGGTTTGGAGCGGAGTTCTTTATGAAGTCCTTGGTTTGGAGCGGAGTTCTTTATGAAGTTCTTGGTTTGGAGCGGAGTTCTTTATGAAGTTCTTGGTTTGAAGCGGAGTTCTTTATGAAGTTCTTGGTTTGGAGCGGAGTTCTTTATGAAGTTCTTGGTTTGGAGCGGAGTTCTTTATGAAGTTCTTGGTTTGGAGCGGAGTTCTTTATGAAGTTCTTGGTTTGGAGCGGAGTTCTTTATGAAGTTCTTGGTTTGGAGCGGAGTTCTTTATGAAGTTCTTGGTTTGGAGCGGAGTTTTTTATGAAGTTCTTGGTTTGGAGCGGAGTTCTTTATGAAGTCCTTGGTTTGGAGCGGAGTTCTTTATGAAGTTCTTGGTTTGGAGTGGAGTTTTTTATGAAGTTCTTGGTTTGGAGCGGAGTTCTTTATGAAGTTCTTGGTTTGGAGCGGATTTATTTATGAAGTCGGCTTTAGCTGCATAACTGCAGGAAGTCGGTCGATGATGATAAGCTTTTCATCTGAGTCGAGTTGTGTTTGGGTCTGTCTGACCTCTCAGGAGAAGTACGGAGCGGCTGACACTTTTTACTCGGGGAAGGGAAGAAAACATTATTTCGGCTCCTCCAGGTTTATGATCTTTTCCCCGGAATAATAGAATCTCAGTATATTGCGGCTGGCACGCCGTGTTCTACAAACAAACTCCTCTGGTTTTGTTAAGCCAAACAATCGCTGTAAATATTTCACCAGCAGACATTGTTTTCATTGTGTTACTCCGGATCATTTTTGTATCATTTTCTCCGGACAATCTTTATTGTTATCACATTTTATTAAAGTGGACCCAACCTCAGATATACCGTATCTTTTCTGTGTTAAAGAGGTTGTAAGCTCTCCATATACCCAGTGCAGTGACTGGCCTCAGGTGATAACACAGAGATGAAACAAAATCCACCATAAGCTGTACCTGTTTATCTGCAGTCTTCTCTTCTCTACAGCCGTTCAAAGTGCACAATATTCTTGCAGCTTGTCTGAACTTTCAGAAAGCAGGGGACGGGGAGCTGAAGTCACGCTCTGCAGAGCTTAGTGGGAGCTGATTGGAAGAAAGGGACAGCCCCCCCCCCCTCCTTCACACAGAACACAGGAACAGAGCTGAGACTGTCAATCACAGGCTGTGTGTGCTGGAGCTCCGTCCCCTGTCACCTTTTTTCTCTTGGTGTCAAGAAAACTTGTCACAAGTGACAGATACTGATAGCAGAGGAAGGAGACTGTAGACAGAGATGACACTTAGTGCTCTTAAAGAGGTTGTAAACCCTCCAGGTTTTTCCCCTTAATACATTCTATGCCTTAAGGTGAAAAAACCTCCTGTGATACAACAGCCCCCCAGAGCCCCCCTTTTACTTGGCTGAACCCGGTCTTTCCAGCGACGGATACGAGCACACCAGCTCCAGCCAGTGTCTCGGGTCCTGATTGGATAGATTGATAGCAGGGCAGCCTTTGGCTCCTGCTATCAATCATATCCAATGACATGGGAGTCGGGGGGCGGGGCTGTGTCCTGCTGTCTGTGCCAATGGACGCAGCAGCAGGACACGAAAGCGCGCTCGCATGAGTGCCCCGAGGTAGAGCGGCTCTCAAACAGGGCACTCAAGAAGAGGAGGAGCCTGGAGCGCCACTGAGGAACCCCAGAAAAGGAGGATCGGGGGCCACTCTGTGCAAAACCAACTGCACAGAGGAGGTAAGTATGGTATGTTTGTTTTGTTTTTTAAATAAACCTTTACATATCCTTTAAAAAGAGAAGTACAACCAAAGCTATTTTGGCTAGGCTTCTCCTATGGGTCACAGAATTGCAGTTCGTTCTGCACTCGAGTGACCCGTATTCAGCAGACAGTGGGCTAAGTCCGCTGTCGGCTGATGCCACTCAGCAAGTCCAGGCTCTGGATTGATCCCGATCCACCCAGATGCCCTGATTGGCTCCTGGCTCAGCCTCTTAGCGAGTCCCTGGGAGACTGAGCAAACTGCTCCGCCCCCCTCCACAGCCCAGCGCTCCAGTGAGCCCCAGAGGGGAAGAGCCGCAGAGTAACAGTCACCGCTACAGACCAAGAACAGAGTGATCAGCGTTGTTTGATTGCTCAGTTCTTGGTCTTAGAAGTGGCGGGGGGGGGGGGGACAGATGAAAGGAAAGTTAGCCCAATTTTTTTCTATATTGTGAAAGATAATGTTACACCTAGTAAATTAATACCCAACATGTCACGCTTCAAAATTGTGCCCGCTTGTGAAATAGCGAAAAACTTTGGCAATTAAAAATCACCATTGGTGACGTTTGAAAGATTTCTACAGGTTACCAGTTTAGAGTTACAGAGGAGGTCTAGCACTAAAATTTTTGCTCTCGCTCTAACGATCGAGACGATACCTCACGTGTGTGGTTTGAACTGAGGTCGGCAGGACGGGTCACTTTACTTTTTTTTTTTTTTTATTAATTATTTTACTTTTTATTTTTGCACTGTCTTTAAAAAAAAAAATTGGGGTCACTTTTATTCCTATTATAAGGGATGTAAACATGAAAAAACAAAACATGACAGGTCCTCTTAAATGTGAGATCTGGGCTCAGAAAGACCTCAGATCTCACATTTACACTAAAATGCAATAAATAAAAAAATAAATAAAAATACATTTCTCCTTTAAGACCATTCCGTCATCCAATGTTATGTAGGCGATTGGAGGCCATCTTTCCCTCACTCGGCTCCAGGCCTGTCGGGGGAAAGGATTGGATCGTCTCCGCTGCTACCGACGGCTCCGGTAAGCAGCGGAGACCACTGGGGAGCGGCAGGAGGGGGCACCTCTCCGGCCGCCGATAAAAGTGATCTTGCAGTGAATCTCCCGCAGAGACCACTTTTATCTGAAAGCGGACCACCCGCCATTTAAGAGGCTACCGGGGAAAGGAGCCAAAAGGGATGTCAGCAAAGCCAGTCTTTAAACAGGAACGCAGGAGATGGTTTCTTGTGATGTGACCACGACGAAGGCAGGAATGAAGTGAGCTGGAGATCCTTAAGTAGGCGGGACTGACGAGCAGATCCACAACAGCTGGTTAACTGTGGAGAGAGATAGGCGCTGGCAATTAGCCGACAGCTGAGCGGCCAGCTCAGAGAAGGAAGGGCTGAGCCCAGCCCTGACATTTATGAAGTTCTTGGTTTGGAGCGGAGTTCTTTATGAAGCTCTTGGTTTGGAGCGGAGTTCTTTATGAAGTTCTTGGTTTGGAGTGGAGTTCTTTATGAAGTTCTTGGTTTGGAGCGGAGTTCTTTATGAAGCTCTTGGTTTGGAGCGGAGTTCTTTATGAAGTCCTTGGTTTGGAGCGGAGTTCTTTATGAAGCTCTTGGTTTGGAGCAGAGTTCTTTATGAAGTCCTTGGTTTGGAGCGGAGTTCTTTATGAAGTTCTTGGTTTGGAGCGGAGTTCTTTATGAAGTTCTTGGTTTGGAGTGGAGTTCTTTATGAAGTTCTTGGTTTGGAGTGGAGTTTCCTTATGAAGTTCTTGGTTTGGAGTGGAGTTCTTTATGAAGTTCTTGGTTTGGAGCGGAGTTCTTTATGAAGCTCTTGGTTTGGAGCGGAGTTCTTTATGAAGTCCTTGGTTTGGAGCGGAGTTCTTTATGAAGCTCTTGGTTTGGAGCAGAGTTCTTTATGAAGTCCTTGGTTTGGAGCGGAGTTCTTTATGAAGTTCTTGGTTTGGAGTGGAGTTCTTTATGAAGTTCTTGGTTTGGAGTGGAGTTTCCTTATGAAGTTCTTGGTTTGGAGTGGAGTTCTTTATGAAGTTCTTGGTTTGGAGCGGAGTTCTTTATGAAGCTCTTGGTTTGGAGCGGAGTTCTTTATGAAGTTCTTGGTTTGGAGCGGAGTTCTTTATGAAGTTCTTGGTTTGGAGTGGAGTTCTTTATGAAGTTCTTGGTTTGGAGCGGAGTTCTTTATGAAGTTCTTGGTTTGGAGCGGAGTTCTTTATGAAGTTCTTGGTTTGCAGCGGAGTTCTTTATGAAGTCCTTGTTTTGGAGCGGAGTTCTTTATGAAGTCCTTGGTTTGGAGCGGAGTTCTTTATGAAGTTCTTGGTTTGGAGTGGAGTTCTTTATGAAGTCCTTGGTTTGGAGTGGAGTTCTTTATGAAGTCCTTGGTTTGGAGCGGAGTTCTTTATGAAGTTCTTGGTTTGGAGCGGAGTTCTTTATGAAGTTCTTGGTTTGGAGCGGAGTTCTTTATGAAGTCCTTGGTTTGGAGCGGAGTTCTTTATGAAGTTCTTGGTTTGGAGCGGAGTTCTTTATGAAGTTCTTGGTTTGGAGCGGAGTTCTTTATGAAGTTCTTGGTTTGGAGTGGAGTTCTTTATGAAGTCCTTGGTTTGGAGCGGAGTTCTTTATGAAGTTCTTGGTTTGGAGCGGAGTTCTTTATGAAGTTCTTGGTTTGGAGAGGAGTTCTTTATGAAGTTCTTGGTTTGGAGTGGAGTTCTTTATGAAGTTCTTGGTTTGGAGTGGAGCTCTTTATGAAGTCCTTGGTTTGGAGTGGAGCTCTTTATGAAGTTCTCCCGCTACCGGGGTAAGAAGATACTTGGCTATATTCACAGATGTCTGACACAGATCATAGAGCAGTGACAGCAGAAAAAGACAGAGTAGTCCATCAAGTCTGCAGTTTTTTTTTATTTTTTATGTTTTTTGTTTTAACTTTTATGTATTTATATATAACTTTTTAAAATATAGATCTTTATTTGTCCCAAGCACGTTTGAAGCCATTTACAGTTGACTGTCTCACTACCTCTTGCAGGAAGTTTATTCCACAAATCAACTACCCTTTCAATAAAATAATACTTTCTAGGATTCGTTTTGATCTTTCCTCCAGTTACTTTGAGGTCATGTCCTCCGTGGTCCTGATTTTGGTTTCATATTGAAAAAAAAACTGCCCTCCTGAACCTTATTCACCCTCTTCTTGCATTTAAAGTGGACATTCAGTCATTTTTTCATATTTCCATCTATTAAATCTTCTCCTCTTGTTGTTGTTGTTTTAACTTTGGATAGTAAAACATTTTTTTTTCTGCCAGTAAATCCCTTATACAGCCCACTTCCTGTTTCTTGTCTGGTTATTGGCCTAGGCTTATGACATCATTCACAGCTCTCTCTCTCACTCTCGTGAGAGTTTGCCAGGAAGGGAGGAGGGGTGAGTCATAAGAGGGCCAACGAGAGCTGCAGAGCTGGAGGCTATATATACAAAGTGCCTTGAAATTTTGTTACAACCAAAAACGCAAATGTATTTTATTGGGATTTTATGTGATAGACCAACAAAAAGTGACACATAATTGTGAAGTGGAAGGAAAATGATACAAATAAATATGTGAAAAGTGTGTGGGGGGGGGGGCAATTTGTATGGCGCCCCCCCGGAGTCAATACTTTGTAGAACCCCCTTTCTCTACAAGTCTTTTTGGGGATGTCTCTACCAGCTTTGCACATCTAGAGAGGACATTTCTGCCCATTCTTCTTTGTAAAATATCTCAAGCTCTGTCAGATTGGATGGAGAGCGTCTGTGAACAGCAATTTTCAAGTCTTACCACAGATTCTCAATGTGATTTAGGTCTGGACTGTGACTGGGCCATTCTAACACATGAATATGCTTTGATCTAAACCATTCCATTGTAGCTCTGGCTGGATGTTTCGGGTCGTTGTCCTGCTGGAAGGGGAACCTCTGCCCCGGTCTCAAGTCTTTTGTAGACTCTAACAGGTTTTCTTCTAAGATTGTCCTGTATTTGTCTCCATCCATCTTCCCATCAACTCTGACCAGCTTCCCTGTCCCTGCTGAAGAAAACCATCCCCACCACATGATGCTGCCACCACCATGTTTCACGGTGGGGATGGTGTGTTCAGGGTGATGTGCAGTGTTAGTTTTCCCCACACATAGCGTTTTGCTTTTCAAAAAGTTGAATTTTGGTCTCATGTGACCAGATCACCTTCTTCCACATGTTTGCTGTGTCCTCCACATGGCTTCTCACAAACTACAAACAGGACTTCTTATGACTTTCTTTCACCAATGTCTTTCTTCTTGTCACTCTTCCATAAAGGGCAGATTTGTGGAGAACACGACTAATAGTTGTCCTGTGGACAGATTCTCCCACCTGAGCTGTGGATCTCTGCAGCTCCTCCAGAGTTACCATGGACCTCTTGGCTCTTCTCTGATGAATGTTCTCCTTGCCCGGCTGGTCAGTTTAGGTGGACGGCCATGTCTTGGTAGGTTTGTGGTTGTGCCATACTCTTTCCATTTTCTGATGATGGATTGAACAGAGCTCCATGAGATGATCAAAGCTTGGGAGATTTTTTTTATAACCTAACCCTGCTTTAACCTCTTCAATACCAATTTTTAGCAATGTAAACGAAAAAAGACCGACAATTTTGAAAAAAAAAAAAACTATGGGCACTGATAGGCGGCACTGACAGGCGGTACTGATGGCAATGATAGGTGGCACTGGATAGGCAGCACTGTTGAGGAGCTACTGAATGACATTACTGAGTGGCACTTTGATTGGGCCCTGATTGGCACTGACAGGCTTTATAGAGGGGGTCAGGCTGGCAGGTGTTGGGCACTGATTGGCAGCTGATGGGCACCTTTTGATGGGGGCTGTGCTGATAATCAGCGTGCTGATTATCAGCACAGACCCCCCTTCTGACAGGGAAAGCCGCTGATCGGCTCTCCCTGTCAGTGCGAACTGAGGAATGCCGTTTACCGATTGGTGATTGGTCACAGCTGATCACATGGTATGAAGCCTCTGTCAGAGGCGTCATACCACAATTGGAGTTGCGGTGTGTCAGACTGACACACATCACCTCCGATCATCGTTCGCCCTCACGGGCGCGCGCCAGCTCTGATATCCTGATCACGTCATATGACGTCCGATCAGGAAAACTAAACCACTTTGACGCTGTCATTTTTCTATATGGTGGCCGGCAAGTGGTTAAACTTCTCTACAACTTTATCCCTGACCTGTCTGGTGTGTTCTTTGGCCTTCATGATGCTGTTTGTTCACTAACAAACCTCTGAGGGCTTCACAGAACAGCTGTATTTATCCTGAGATTAAATGACACACAGGTGGACTCTATTTACTAATTAGGTGACTCCTGAAGGCAATTGGCTCCACTAGATTTTAGTTAGGGGTATCAGAGTAAAGGGGGCTGAATATAAATGCCCCCCCCCACACTTTTCACATATTTATTTGTATCATTTATCATTTTCCTTCCACTTCACAATTATGTGCCACTTTGTGTTGGTCCATCACATAAAATCCCAATAAAATACATTTACGTTTTTGGTTGTAACATGACAAAATGTGGAAAGTTTCAAGACACTGTATGTAGTGTGTGTGTGTGTGTATATATATATATACAGCGGGTAAAATAAGTATTGAACACGTCACCATCTATTGGTAAAGTTGCTCTTGACATGAAATGTTCCCCACATGTCGGTAACAACCCATCCAATCCGTACATACAAAGACACCAAAACAAATCCGTTCAGTAATGAAGTTTTGTGTAATAAAATGGAAGGACACAGGAAAAAAGTATTGAACCCCCTAACTGAAATGTATTTAATACTTGGTACAAAATCCTTTGTTGGTAATGACGGCTTCAAGACGCCTCCTCTATGGAGAAACGAGTCACAAGCGTTGCTCAGGTGTGATTTTGGTCTTCGGATCTTGAAGGTTCTGTGGGCCTCTTCTATGAACTCTGATCTTTAGTTCTTTCCATAGATTTTCTATTGGATACAAGTCAGGTGATTGGCTGGGCCATTCTAGCAGCTTTATTTTCTTTCTCCTTGGCTTTGTGTTTTGGGATGATTGTCTTGCTGGGATGTTCTCCTGAGATGTCCTCCTGAGATGTCCTCCCTCGTTTCATCTTCATCATCCTGGTAGATGGCAGCAGATTTTTTATCACCATTCATCCTTCCCATGATATGAAGTTTGCCAGTACCGTATGCTGAAAAACAGCCCTGCCCACACCATGATGTTCCCACCTCTAAACCTCACTGTTGGTATGGGGGTGTTTTTGGGGTGATGTGACCTCCAAACATTGTGTGTATTATGGCATCCAAGGAGTCCAATTCTGAGCTCCTCTGACCAGACTATATTCTCCCCGTATTTCACAGGCTTGTCCGAATGTTGTGCAGCAAACTTTAACCGAGCTTCACCATGCTTTTTCTTCAGCAATGGAGTGTTGCATCGTGAGCAGTCATACAGGCCATGGCGGGGGAGTGTATTACTTATTGTGTACCTGCTAATTCCAGGTCTTTCTGAAGCTCTCCATAAGTGGTCCTTGGCTCTTAGACAACTCTTCTGATAATTCCTTTCACTCCTCTGTCAGAAATCTTGTGAGGAGCACCTGGTTGTGGCCGGTTTATGGTGAAATTATGTTCTTTCCACTTTCCGGATTATGGCCCCAACAGTGCTCACTGGAACATTCAGAAGTTTAGAGGTTCTTCTGTAACCAGTGCCATCCGTATGTTTTGCAACAATAAGGCTTGAGAGAGCTCTTTGCTTTTACCCATCATGAGATGTTTCTTGTGTGACACCTTGGTAATGAGACTCCTTTTTATAGACCATCAGCTGAGACTGAACCAGCTGATAATAATTTGCCCTGATTAGGGGTAGGATTGCTTTCTAATTACTGATAGATTTCAGCTGGTGTCTTTGTATGTATGGATTGCATGGGTTGTTACTAGGGATGAGCTTCATGTTCGAGTCGAACCCATGTTCGACTCGAACATCGGCTGTTCGGTCGTTCGCCGAATTGCGAACGATATGGGCAAATTCGTGTGGCGCGTCACGGCCCATAATTCACTGCGGCATCGCAGTGCATTGCTTGCTGATGATTGGCCAAGCATGCACTATGACCCGCATGCTTGGCCAATCACAGCGCCGCCTGAACAGAGAGCCGTAATTGGCTTTGGCCAATTATGGCTCAGGGGATTTAGTACACGCCCCACACTATATAAGGCCGTCTGCACGGCGGCCCTGTGCAGTGTGTTCCGGTGTGCTTAGAGAGAGAGAGAGGCAGACAGTGTCATTTCATTTGAGTTAGCTAGATTAGGCAGAACAGTCAGTCAGTTAGCTGCACTTAAAGTGTATTGTGTATATATATGCATCCCAGGTGTTGCATATATATATATATACACTGTATTCAGTTTAGCTAGATCCGTTCCTGTTATCTTCTAGACTATTTACATTTAGTACAGTGCGTCCTGCTCACAGTGTTCAGCTAGATCCGTTCCTGTTATCTTCCTACTGACAGGCAGGCTTGTCTTGTTACAGTATATAAAGCTACCTGAAGAAAATTACTGGTGTTCTTTTGATCCTATTAGTACCACGGTCAGGCAGCTAGACTATTTACATTTAGTGCAGTGCGTCCCGCTCACAGTGTTCAGCTAAACCTACAAGTTAGTGGGGTGCGTCCTGCTCACAGTGTTCAGCTAAACCTACAAGTTAGTGGGGTGCGTCCACCTCACAGTGTTCAGCTAAAGCTACCTGTAGAAGGTTGGTGGTGTTCTCATACTACAGGCAGGCAGTTGATTTTGCTAGCTGCAGTATCAGTATATATATATATATATATATATATATATATATATATATATATATATCCCAGCTTAGTGCAGCTACAGGCCATTAGTATGTCTGGAAGGCCAAGAAGGAGAGGCAGACAGTCACAAGCCAATAAGAGAGGGCAAGCAGGCTCTGTGTCTAGTGCTGGTCATGGAGACGGTGCATCCTCATCAGCACGTGGCCATGGGACGCGCTTGGCCTTTTTTTCGGCAGCTGGCCATGTTGAGCCGCAACATGCAGAAGACTTGGTCGAGTGGATGACCAAGCCGTCCTCATCCTCCTCATCCTCTCTCACCCATGCCCAGGGTGCTTTGTCTGGCAAAGCAGCGACCTCTTCCCTCGGCTCAATGTCATCAGTGACTCCTTCCCTAGCTCCACCATGTCCTCATGAGGATTCCCTCGAACTGTTTGACCACAGTGTTGGGTACATGCTCCAGGAGGATGCCCAGCGTTTGGAAGGCTCTGATGATGATACTGAGCTTGATGAAAGCAGTAACATGAGCACGGACAGAGGGGGTGCCCAAGAAGGACAGCAATCTGGCAGTCATGCTCCCCCTGCTAAAGCATACTGCCGGGTTTGCTCCAGTGATGAGGAGGGAGGGGATGATGAGGTCACTGACTCAACGTGGGTGCCTGATAGGAGAGAGGAGGAGGAGGAGGAGGCGGCACATCACCAACGAGGCAGGATGCCCTCAAGGGGCCAGCCTAAGGGCAGCACATTGACTGCATCACACCCCAAAGCTCCACATGTGCAGGGCGCTGCAGTCTCTGCGCGTTATTCAAAAAGTTCTTTGGTGTGGGCCTTTTTTGAGACGAGTGCATCAGATCGCACCGCTGCTATTTGCAACATATGTCTCAAGCGTATCTCACGTGGCCAAAACATCTCCCGCTTGGGTACCACATGCTTGACCAGACATATGTTGACCTGCCATGCAGTTCGTTGGCAAGCGTATCTAAAAGACCCACACCAAAGAACAAAGAGGACCTCTCCTTGCTCCTCATCAGCTGAGATTTCCAACCCCACTAGACCTCCAGTCCTCTCTGAGACCTGCACTGAGAGGAATGAAGGTGTAGAATTAGGTGTGTCACAGCCAAGTACTTGTGGGCAATCTGCTTTTGGTACACCGACGTCAGATTGTACCAGGCAAATTTCCCTGCCCCAGCTGCTGCACCGCCGAAAGAAGTTTGCTCCCAGCCATCCACATGCCCAGCGGTTGAATGCTAGCTTGGCAAAATTGCTAGCACTTCAACTGCTGCCTTTTCAGTTGGTAGACTCTGCCCCCTTCCGTGAGTTTGTGGAATGTGCGGTTCCTCAGTGGCAGGTACCCAAACGCCACTTTTTCTCACGGAAGGCGATTCCGGCTCTCTACCGGCATGTGGAAGGCAATGTCCATGCCTCGCTGGTAAGGTGCATATTACCGCTGACTCATGGCCCAGCAGGCATGGACAGGGACGTTACCTAAGTTTCACAGGGCATTGGGTGACTCTGCTGGCAGCTGGGAAGGATGCAGGACAAGGTGCAGTAGTGTTGGAGGTTGTTCCGCCACCACGCCTCCAAAATGCTAATGATTGTGACACACCTCTCTCCTCCACCCCCTCCTCTTCTTCTTCCTCCATGGCCTCTTCCGCGGAACCAGCGGTACTCCGTAGTCGTTCAAGGGGCTACGCAAGTACGCAGGCCAAAAGATGCCATGCGGTGCTTGAGCTGGTGTGCTTGGGGGACAGGAGCCACACTGGGGCAGAGGTTCTGTCAGCTCTGCAGGGGCAGGTTCAGAGGTGGTTGACGCCATGCCAACTTAAGGCAGGAATGGTGGTTTGCGACAATGGCACCAACCTCCTCTCTGCCCTCCGACAGGGACAAATGACCCATGTGCCCTGTTTGGCTCACGTCCTTAACTTGGTGGTGCAGCGGTTCTTGGGCAGGTACACGGGCTTACAGGATGTCCTGAGGCAGGCCAGGAAAGTCTGTGTGCATTTCCGCCGGTCATATAATGCCAGTGCTCGGCTGACGGACCTCCAAAAGGAGTTTAACCTGCCCAAGAACCGCCTAATCTGTGACATGCCCACCAGGTGGAACTCAACGTTGGCCATGCTGCAGCGGCTGCACACGCAGCAGAGGGCCATCAATGAGTACCTGTGCGACTATGGCACCAGGACAGGGTTAGGGGACCTTGGTTTTTTTTCCCCACGCCAGTGGGCCATGATCAGGGATGCATGCACTGTCCTGTCACCATTCGAGGAGGCCACGAGGATGGTGAGCAGTGACAGTGCATGCATCAGTGACACTGTCCCCCTTGTCCACCTGTTGGAGCACACGCTGCGTGGAATAATGGACAGGGCACTTGAGGCAGAACAGAGGCAGGAAGAGGAGGACTTCCTTAGCTCTCAAGGCCCCCTTTATCCAGACAGTGTTCCTGCATGCCCGCCGATCACACAGGAAGAGGACGAGGAGGAGGAGGATGAGGAGGAAGATTGTGTCAGTATGGAGGTGGAGCCTGGCACTCAGCATCAGCAGCAGTCTTTAAGGGATCAGTCCCCAGAAACACATGGACTTGTACGTGGCTGGGAGGAGGTGGCTCCGGACGTTGTCGTCCTTAGTGACCCAGAGGACTCCGGACCGAATGCCTCAGCAAACCTACGCTGCATGGCCTCCCTGATCCTGCAAAGCCTGCGTAAGGATCCTCGTATTCGTGGTATCAAGGAGAAGGACCAATACTGGCTGGCAACCCTCCTTGATCCACGTTACAAGGGTAAGGTTGCGGACCTTATCCTGCTATCGCAGAGGGAGCAGAGGATGAAAAATCTTCGGGAGGCCTTGCAGAAAGGTCTGTGCAACACGTTCCCAGAGACTGGGAGGTTACAAACTCCTGTTTCTGGACAACGTGTTGCTGAGGCTTCGGTCAGTCAAAGAAGGAGCGGTGGAGAAGGTGGCCGTCTGACCGATGCGTTCAGACAATTTTTTGGTCCGCAGCCCCAAGGTATGATCGGTTCCAGCAACCATCGCCAGCGTCTGTTTTACATGGTGCAGGAATACCTAGGGGCAAGATCAGACTTGGACACCTTTCCCACCGAAAATCCTCTGGGTTACTGGGTCTTGAGGATGGATCACTGGCCAGAGCTTGCACAGTATGCAATTGAGCTACTGGCCTGTCCTGCATCCAGCGTTCTTTCGGAACGCACATTCAGTGCTGCTGGAGGCGTGGTAACCGATCACAGGGTGCGTCTGTCCACCGACTCGGTCGATCGACTGACCTTCATAAAAATGAATCAGTCTTGGATCACCACCAGCTACCAAGCACCTGATGCTGATGTAACCGAATAATTTTTTTTGAAATCTCAGATCCCTTCCTTAATTATCCTCTTCCTCCTCAATCATCACGCTGATAGCTTGTAAGAACATTTTTGGTTCTGGGCGCCACCACCAGTGCCTAAGGCACAATTTTTCAGCCCCTGTTTAACAGGGGCGTGTAATTACAATTTTTGATGCAATACTTTGCAGCAGGGCTCGTTCCTGTGTTCCAACTAGAGTGTCTGTGAGGGGTTGCAGTGTTGTGGCACCAGCACCAGTGCCTAAGGCCCAATTTTTCTGCCCCTGTCTAACAGGGGCGTGTAATTACAATTTTTGATGCAATACTTTGCAGCAGGGCTGGTTCCTGCATTCCAACTAGAGTGTCTGTGAGGGGTTGCAGTGTTGTGGCACCAGCACCAGTGCCTAAGGCCTAATTTTTCAGCTCCTGTTCAACAGGGGCATGTAATTACAATTCTTGATCTAATATTTCACAGCAGGGCCCTGTGAGGGCTTACAGTGTTGTGGCCACAGCAACACCTAAGGCCCAAATTTCTGCTGAGTATATAGGGCAGGACCCTAATTTCAAACATCTAACTTACAAACGACTCCTACTTGCAAACGGAAGGAGACAACAGGAAGTGAGATGAAATCTACCCCTAGGAAGGGAAATTCTCTCCTGTAAGAGTTAATATGGGAAAACAATTTCTCCTTTCCACTGATGCTTTCCAATCCTTGTTCCACAAAAAAACCCAAATTTTCAAAAAACATTTTTCATTGGGACAAAAAGTGAGGTGAAATCTTCTGAAGAGGAGGAAAGACAGCAAAACAAATGTCACAGGGGTGATAACCCTTCCCTATGTTTTCCAAAAAGCTTAAAAAAGATTTTGAAAAATGTTCAAAATTACAAAGAGATTCTACTTAACAACAAACCTACAGTCCCTGTCTTGTTTGCACCGCCTGTATACTGCTGTTCAGAGTATATAGGGACCTTTCCTTATTTTAATTTGGGTGCGGGGTTCCCCTTAATATCCATACAAGACCCAAAGGGCCTGGTAATGGACTGGGGGGTACCCATGCCGTTTGTCTCACTGATTTTCATCCATATTGCCAGGACCCGACATTACATTAAACCCGCAAGCAGTTTTAAATTAGATTTTTTCCTTTAAAAATGACATTTGGTGCAGGGACTGTTCTAAACACGGGAAACACGCGTCACTTTACAGGCATACTATAGACACCCCCCAGGTACGATATTTAAAGGAATATTTCACTTTTTTTTTTTCTACTTTAAGCATCATTAAAATCACTGCTCCCGAAAAAACGGCCGTTTTTAAAAGTTTTTTTTGCATTGATACATGTCCCCTGGGGTAGGACCCGGGTCCCCAAACCCTTTTTAGGACAATACCATGAAAATTAGCCTTTAAAATGAGCACTTTTGATTTGGAACGTTCGAGTCCCATAGACGTCAATGGGGTTCTAACGTTCGTGCGAACTTTCGGTCCGTTCGCGGGTTCTGGTGCGAACCGAACTGGGGGGTGTTCGGCTCATCCCTAGTTGTTACTGACTACCGATTTCATGTAAGTAGCACCTTTAGAAATATATTTACCTAGAAAAATGGTGAAGTATTGAATACTTATTTTACCTGCTGTGTGTGTGTGTGTATATGTGTATATATATATATATATATATATATATATACAGTATCTCACAAAAGTCAGTACACCCCTCACTGTTTTGTAAATATTTTCTTCTATCTTTTCATGTGACAACACTGAAGAAATGACACTTGTCTACAATGTAAAGTAGTGAGTGTACAGCTTGTATAACAGTGTAAATTTGCTGTCCCCTCAAAATAACTCAACACACAACCATTAATGTCTAAACCGCTGGCAACAAAAGTCAGTACACCCCCTAAGTGAAAATCTCCAAATTGGGCCCAAAGTGTCAATATTTTGTGTGGCCTCCATTATTTTCCAGCACTACCTTAACCCTCTTGGGCATGGAGGTCACCAGAGCTTCACAGGTTGTCACTGGAGTCCTCTTCCCCTCCTCCATGATGACATCACAGAGCTGGTGGATATTAGAGACCTTGCGCTCCTCCACCTTCCGTTTGAGGATGTCCCACAGATGATCAATAGGGTTTAGGTCTGGAGACATGCTTGGCCAGTCCATCACCTTTACCCTCAGCTTCTTTAGCAAGGCGGTGGTCATCTTGGAGGTGTGTTTGGGGTGGTTATCATGTTGGAATACTGCCCTGCGGTCCAGTCTCTGAAGGGAGGGGATCATGCTCTGCTTCAGTATATCACAGTACATGTTGGCATTCATGGTCCCCTCAATGATCTGTAGCTCCCCAGTGCCGGCAGCACTCATGCAGCCCCAGACCATGACACTCCCACCACCATGCTTGACTGTACACAAGACACACTTGTCTTTGTCCTCCTCACCTGGTTGCCGCCACACACGCTTGTCACCATCTGAACCAAATACGTTTATCTTGGTCTCATCAGACCACAGGATGATGCAGTGTGCGGCGTATGGTCTGAGCACTGACAGGCTGACCCCACCACCCCTACAACCTCTGCAGCAATGCTGGCAGCACTCATACTTCTATTTCCCAAAGACAACCTCTGGATATGACGCTGAGCACGTGACCTCAACTTCTTTGGTGGACCATGGTGAGGCCTGTTCTGAGGGGAACCTGTCCTGTTATACCACTGTATGGTCTTGGCCACCGTGCTGCAGATCAGTTTCAGGGTCTTGGCGATCTTCTTATAGCCTAGGCCATCTTTATGTAGAGCAACAATTCTTTTTTTCAGATCCTCAGAGAGTTCTTTGCCATGAGGTGCCATGTTGTACTTCCAGTGACCAGGATGAGAGAGTGAGAGCGATAACACCAAATTTAACACACCTGCTCCCCATTCACACCTGAGACCTTGTAACACTAACGAGTCACATGACACCGGGGAGGAAAAATGGCTAATTGGGCCCAATTTGGAGATTTTCACTTAGGGGTGTACTGACTTTTGTTGCCAGCGGTTTAGACATTAATGGCTGTGTGTTGAGTTATTTTGAGGGGACAGCAAATTTACACGGTTATACAAGCTGTACACTCACTACTTTACATTGTAGCAAAGTGTCATTTCTTCAGTGTTGTCACATGAAAAGATAGAAGAAAAGATTTACAAAAATGTGAGGGGTGTACTTACTTTTGTGAGATACTGTGTATATATATATATATATATATATATATATATATATATATATATATATATCAAAACAGTATGAATTAAAAAAATTCTAAAACCATTAGAGTTTTCCTTAAGAAAAAAAAAATAATGAAAAAAAACTCAGGAAAGTCACATTGTCAGTTTTGCTGAAAGCTGATTTCTGATTGGTTACTATGAATACACACCTGTGTCATTTACATCCTGAACCAATGGATGGATATTATCTATCAGATGGAAGATCTTTTTTTTTTTTTAAGTGCTGAAATATATGAAAATTTTCCAGCTCATTACAGAACAAAAGTTGGCGGTTCATTGACACAATGCTGTCCGTTGGAGGGGCCGCCATCTGTCCCGCCCTCTCAGTCTCTGGCGAGAAGATCCATTCAGAATAATTTGAAGACTCCATGAATGAACATATATACTGGGATGGCTGCGGGTCAGATTTCCATAATTAATTGTTTGCTATTTCATCTTCCTGAGAGATCTGCCGGTCTTCATGATATCACTCTGCCTTCTGGATTAAGTTGGAACCCCGGCCATAAAATAATTAATATATATATACAAACCTACCTCCCCAAATTGTTGTATATCTCCTCGTGATTGAACTACCTCACATTCAGGGCAATTTAAAAAAAAAAAAAAAAATTGTGTAAAAATCTGCATTTTTTTCCTAGAAAACGACTTAAACCTCCAAACAATTCTATGCTTTCTGAAAGCTGAAGCTCTGGAGAATAAAATGGCAACAGTTGCAATTTTTTTATTTTTATTTTTTTATGTTGCAACTGTTTATCAATCGCATACTTTCAGGTAAAAAAAATACACTAAAATGAATTTTAGTGAATCGAAACACAATATATTCCCCAATTTTTGCTAAGGTCTAAAAGATGCTGAGTCGAGAAAATCGATACCAAACATGTCAAGCTAAAACTGCATGCGTGTGAAACTACCGTGTCCAAAATGTTTCACAGGCAACGCTTTACCTTCTCGCCATCCTAAAAGTGTTCACTGCAGTCCAGAGCCTCCTGGACAAATGGTAGTGCCCGGGAACAACCCACAGGCAGTGGCGGCAGGGGACAACGGGGGTTGGTTGGGGGGGGGGGCGGCATCTTCACACTGCAGGAAAAGTGATCACTACAGCTCCTTCTGTAGTCGTCAGCTTGTTTTAACCACTTGAAGTCCAGGATGTATATATTATTATACAGGATTTATACAGCGCCAACAGTTTGTGCAGACTGACACACCGATCCACCGATCGCCGCGATGCGCGTCCCAGCGGGCGCGCGGCGGCATGTTATCTTGGTGGACGTCATATGACGCCCAGTCAGGATAACTGAACCACCGCCCAGCCGTCATCTGCTATGGGCTGGGCGGGAAGTGGTTAAAAAATATATACATTCCTATATATTATTGAGATTCCAGTCTGCCATGTGACAGTCAGGGACCTCCTGCTCTTCTCAGGCACTGGCGGTGGCCCAGGGGGCGTGGCTTTGACAGCCTTGACTCACAGGAAGTGGTTGAACGATGCTTGGTGTCACTCAACACGGGATCGGAGCCGCTGGACGCAGATGAGTATTGCAGCAAAAGCTGTTTTTGTTATGCTTACAGGCAATAGGGAATTTTTATATGTATTATATATGCAATCTGGGTTTTCTGTTCTGTTGCAAAATCTGTTTAGCTGAAATCACTCGGATCATCCCTTTTCTTGAAGCTGGACTCTGGAATTAGCAAATATCGTCCTGTATACTTCTTGGACCTCGGTGATCTTTGTGTATTTCTTCCAGATCTGTTCAGTAATCCAGTGTGAGACTTCCTGTAATAAAGACCGCCCACTGCTGCTCTCTCCTCTTCTGCAGGGGGACTGGTCTTGTCTCCACCCCCTCTTGTAGATTTCTGCAGGCAGCCTGTAGTGGGTGGAGCCTGCTAGACCCCTCCCATATCTCTGCTCGCTCTCTCTTTGTGCAGGGCGACTGGTCTTGTCTCCACCCCCTCTTCTAATTTTTTTTTTTAGCAGGCAGCCTGTAGTAGGTGGGGCCTGACAGACCCTCCCACACAGTTCCTCTCTCTCCTTGTGCAAAATGATGGTGTCTCCGCCCATTTTTGTAGTTTTCTGTAGTGGGTGGGGCCTGACAGACCCTCCCACACAGTTGTGCTCTCTCCTTGTGCAGAGTGATGGTGTCTCCGCCCCTTTTTGTAGTTTTCTGTAGTGGGTGGGGCCTGACAGACCCTCCCACACAGTTCCTCTCTCTCCTTGTGCAAAATGATGGTGTCTCCGCCCATTTTTGTAGTTTTCTGTAGTGGGTGGGGCCTGACAGACCCTCCCACACAGTTTCTCTCTCTCCTTGTGCAGAGTGATGGTGTCTCCGCCCCTTTTTGTAGTTTTCTGTAGTGGGTGGGGCCTGACAGACCCTCCCACACAGTTTCTCTCTCTCTCCTTGTGCAAAATGATGGTGTCTCCGCCCATTTTTGTAGTTTTCTGTAGTGGGTGGGGCCTGACAGACCCTCCCACACAGTTTCTCTCTCTCCTTGTGCAGAGTGATGGTGTCTCCGCCCATTTTTGTAGTTTTCTGTAGTGGGTGGGGCCTGACAGACCCTCCCACACAGTTTCTCTCTCTCCTTGTGCAGAGTGATGTCTCCACCCCTTTTTGTAGTTTTCTGTAGTGGGTGGAGCCTGACAGACCCTCCCACACAGTTCCTCTCTCTCCTTGTGCAAAGTGATGGTGTCTCCGCCCATTTTTGTAGTTTTCTGTAGTGGGTGGGGCCTGACAGACCCTCCCACACAGTTTCTCTCTCTCCTTGTGCAGAGTGATGGTGTCTCCGCCCCTTTTTGTAGTTTTCTGTAGTGGGTGGGGCCTGACAGACCCTCCCACACATTTGCTCTCTCTCTCCTTGTGCAGAGTTTTTCTGTCTCCGCCCCTTTTTGTTGTTTTCTGTAGTGGGTGGGGCCTTCTGGGTCCCTCCAACAGCTCTGCTCTCTGCACAGGCTATGTACAGCACAGTGATGATGTCACTGCTACTTTTACAAGGTAATATCTGGGTTTGCAAATGCATTTGGTGCACAACGAAATGGCTGTAGAGGAAAATATTTAAATGAAAGTGTGTCTGGAGTTCAGTTTTAACATTTGGATTCCCTTTTTTTTTTATTGCAGCCCTGTTAGACTATTCTCATTGGTAGTCAGTGGGTGGGACGCATAAACCAAAAGCTGCTAATGCACTATTTTGTTGATAAGGGGTGCAGCTTTTCATCATAGATACCCCAAATCTGAGCCCAGCATTTAAGAATAAAATAATAAGGGATTCAAAAGAACCCTTTTATAGTTCATGTATACTGGGCTGGGGGTGAGCAGATCCTGGCCTCAGCTCCTCCGATACAATTTCCTCCTTTTGATGCTACAATTTTTAGTTTGGGCATCTTTACAGAGCTTGATATAGGGTAACCTTTTTTTCCCTTCCCTTTTTTCCCCCCACCCCACCCCACCCCCTCTCCTTTCTTTTCCTGCCCCCCCCCCCCAACCTTTTCCTATATATATATATATCATTTATTTTTTGTTAATACTCAAGTTATTTTGGCACCTATATAGGAGGGATAAACCCTTACTTTGTCATATATGTTTATTCAGGAAACATTTTGATACATTTTTTGGGTGTTCACCCTGCGAATCCCATTGTTGGATTTTGATTGCTTCCTATCTGCAGTTCCCATTTGAACAACTGGAGTTTAATAAATCTTTTTGTCATCCATACGATGGGTAGGTTTTATTGCCATCACACATTATGCCCCCCCCCCTCCCCCGTGGGTTATTCTTTGTTGTTGCATTTTTGTATTTTTATGTTCACTGTTTGATATTAAACTCTCAAGAATGCAGAAATACATTAAAAAAATAAAACCTTTTATCAAGACATAATGTTGAACAATGATGTGCATATAAAGCTATAGTAGCTGTATAAATGCCTGCTGGCCTCTACATGTTTCGCTATAGTGCTTCTTCAGGAGCTGTAAGGTATATATTGGCTACAAAAGATACAAAAAAAAGAAATATAAGATACATAACATATACGGCAATCAAATACAGTATACTATTACTCTGTATTTGATTGCCGTATATGTTATGTATCTTATATTTCTTTTTTTTTGTATCTTTTGTAGCCAATATATACCTTACCTATCCTGAAGAAGCACTATAGCGAAACATGTAGAGGCCAGCAGGCATTTATACAGCTACTATAGCTTTATATGCACAGCATTGTTCAACATTATGTCTTGATAAAACATATTTTTTAATGTATTTTTGCATTCTTGAGAGTTAACCTTGTTCACTCTTTTTAATATTTTGATATCAATAAAATAATTTTTATCAAAAAAATATATATTTTTTGTCTATACCTGTGGCACCATTAAACCCCCCCTTTCCATTTCCCTATAAATTCTCCATTTTGGGATGTGGGTGTCTTGATCCTTTGAGTTAATGTAGTCATTTAAAACTTTACAATATCCTCCTGTTGACCCCAAAAACGAATGAAAGAGATTCCTACCAGCAAGGAATGTCCGGCCTTTGTAGAGCACCGAGGAGTTCCAGTACAGGACCACAATGCCATCCGTATTACTAAGTGCCCAGAGAGGAGGACCTGCGAGAAATGCACTGGGGTCCCTTTATTAGAAGATTGTGTCCCTCTATTAGAAGAGGGATTGTGTCCCTCTATTAGAAGAGAGATTGTGTCCCTCTATTAGAAGAGAGATTGTGTCCCTCTATTAGAAGAGAGATTGTGTCCCTCTATTAGAAGAGAGATTGTGTCCCTCTATTAGAAGAGGGATTGTGTCCCTCTATTAGAAGAGAGATTGTGTCCCTCTATTAGAAGAGAGATTGTGTCCCTCTATTAGAAGAGAGATTGTGTCCCTCTATTAGAAGAGAGATTGTGTCCCTCTATTAGAAGAGGGATTGTGTCCCTCTATTAGAAGAGAGATTGTGTCCCTCTATTAGAAGAGAGATTGTGTCCCTCTATTAGAAGAGGGATTGTGTCCCTCTATTAGAAGAGAGATTGTGTCCCTCTATTAGAAGAGAGATTGTGTCCCTCTATTAGAAGAGGGATTGTGTCCCTCTATTAGAAGAGGGACTGTGTCCCTCTATTAGAAGAGGGATTGTGTCCCTCTATTAGAAGAGGGATTGTGTCCCTCTATTAGAAGAGCTCTGGAAAGGTTTCCTCTGAACTCCGAGTTCTCACTCTGCCTAAAATCTATTCCTGGCACAGGAACAAGTTCAGAGCCCCCTCCATTCCCTCTATTATATTCCCGCCACGGCTGTTATTATTCTATATTTATCCGCTAAGAACAAGTCACATTGTGTTTATCACCCACTCCTTCCTCCATGGGATCCGCATTGTCCCTCTACAGCAGGGGAGGCCAAATACATTCACACTGCTCAGATTGGAGGCCCCTTTTTTTTTTTTTTTTAACCTTTTTTCTGCTAAAGTGCTAAATACTGTCTCTATCTGTATACATACAGTATACAGTATACAGTGAGGAAAAAAAAGTATTCGACCCCCTGCTGATTTTGTACATTTGCCCACTGACAAACGATCAGTCTATAATTTTTTTTTATGTCTGCAGTCTCTGACCATCTCCTGTACCATGCCCGCAGGCTCTGATCATCTCCTGTACCATGTCCCCAATCTCTGACCATCTCCTGTACCATGTGCCCAGTCTCTGACCATCTCCTGTACCATGTGACCAGTCTCTGACCATCTCCTGTACCATGTGCCCAGTCTCTGACCATCTCCTGTACCATGCCCGCAGTCTCTGATCATCTCCTGTACCATGCCCGCAGTCTCTGATCATCTCCTGTACCATGTGCCCAGTCTCTGACCATCTCCTGTACCATGCCCGCAGTCTCTGATCATCTCCTGTACCATGTCCCCAATCTCTGACCATCTCCTGTACCATGCCCGCAGGCTCTGATCATCTCCTGTACCATGTGCCCAGTCTCTGACCATCTTCTGTACCATGTCCCCAGTCTCTGACCATCTTCTGTACCATGTCCCCAGTCTCTGACCATCTTCTGTACCATGTCCCCAGTCTCTGACCATCTTCTGTACCATGTCCCCAGTCTCTGACCATCTCCTGTACCATGCCCGCAGGCTCTGATCATCTCCTGTACCATGTCCCCAGTCTCTGACCATCTTCTGTACCATGTCCCCAGTCTCTGACCATCTTCTGTACCATGTCCCCAGTCTCTGACCATCTTCTGTACCATGTCCCCAGGCTCTGACCATCTCCTGTACCGTGTCCCCAGTCTCTGACCATCTTCTGTACCATGTCCCCAGTCTCTGACCATCTCCTGTACCATGTCCCCAGTCTCTGACCATCTCCTGTACCATGTCCCCAGTCTCTGACCATCTTCTGTACCATGTCCCCAGGCTCTGACCATCTCCTGTACCATGTCCCCAGTCTCTGACCATCTTCTGTACCATGTCCCCAGTCTCTGACCATCTTCTGTACCATGTCCCCAGTCTCTGACCATCTCCTGTACCATGTCCCCAGTCTCTGACCATCTCCTGTACCATGTGCCCAGTCTCTGACCGTCTCCTGTACCATGTGCCCAGTCTCTGACCATCTCCTGTACCATGTGCCCAGTCTCTGACCATCTCCTGTACCATGTGCCCAGTCTCTGACCATCTCCTGTACCATGTCCCCAGTCTCTGACCATCTCCTGTACCATGTCCCCAGTCTCTGATCATCTCCTGTACCATGTCCCCAATCTCTGACCATCTCCTGTACCATGCCCGCAGTCTCTGATCATCTCCTGTACCATGTCCCCAATCTCTGACCATCTCCTGTACCATGCCCGCAGGCTCTGATCATCTCCTGTACCATGTTCCCAATCTCTGACCATCTCCTGTACCATGTCCCCAGTCTCTGACCATCTTCTGTACCATGTCCCCAGTCTCTGACCATCTCCTGTACCATGTCCCCAGTCTCTGACCATCTTCTGTACCATGTCCCCAGTCTCTGACCATCTTCTGTACCATGTCCCCAGTCTCTGACCATCTTCTGTACCATGTCCCCAGTCTCTGACAATCTTCTGTACCATGTCCCCAGTCTCTGACAATCTTCTGTACCATGTCCCCAGTCTCTGACAATCTTCTGTACCATGTCCCCAGTCTCTGACAATCTTCTGTACCATGTCCCCAGTCTCTGACCATCTTCTGTACCATGTCCCCAGTCTCTGACAATCTTCTGTACCATGTCCCCAGTCTCTGACAATCTTCTGTACCATGTCCCCAGTCTCTGACCATCTCCTGTACCATGTCCCCAGTCTCTGACCATCTTCTGTACCATGTCCCCAGTCTCTGACCATCTCCTGTACTATGTCCCCAGTCTCTGACAATCTTCTGTACCATGTCCCCAGTCTCTGACAATCTTCTGTACCATGTCCCCAGTCTCTGACCATCTCCTGTAGCATGTCCCCAGTCTCTGACCATCTTCTGTACCATGTCCCCAGTCTCTGACCATCTCCTGTACCATGTCCCCAGTCTCTGACCATCTCCTGTACCATGTCCCCAGTCTCTGACCATCTCCTGTATAAAAATATTTTTTAAACACAGTCATTTTCGGTATCGGTTTTCAGCCTAGTGTATTTTTCATTTTTGGTATTGGTTTCGGCACCAAAAAACCCATTCAGTGCACCTCTATATAACACGTATATTAAGGCTGCATTCACACCTGAGCGTTTTCAGCTCCTAAAACGCTTGTAAAACGCCCGGAAAAAAAAACGCCCATCAAGCAAAATCCCATTCATTTAAATGGCCCCTGTTTTGTAGCCTGAAGCAAAACGCCTGAAGCTCAAAAAAAGTACATGAGCTTTTTTTGGGAGGTGGCAGTTTACGGGCGTTTTTCAGCTTTTTACATTGGTGACCTTTTGACCTGTGCAAAATCGCGGCAAAAATGTGATAAAACCGTGGTAAAAACCCTGCGACTTTCTGCCTGAAAACGAAATGCTCAGAGGTGTGAATGCAGCCTAAAGATCAGAAACATCTTAGTTTGTTTTTTTTTTGGCAAGCACCCAATAGTGAGTGTCTTGTCGTAAAAGAGAAAACATATATAAAATGAAGGTATAGCAAAAAATTAAAAAGTATTTGGGTAAGATATGAAATCAAGAGAAGGGAAGGCTTCTATCATTTCTCAAGGTTTATACTAATCAATTGACAGGTGAATATCACATGGGAGAAGATCAAACCAGCAGTAGGATGTGATCGGGGGTACAGGAGGGTACAGGAGGGTACAAGAGGATACAGGAGGGTACAGGAGGGTACAGGAGGATACAGGAGGATACAGGAGGGTACAGGAGGGTACAGGAGGGTACAGGAGCATACAGGAGGGTACAGGAGGATACAGGAGGATACAGGAGGGTACAGGAGGATACAGGAGGGTACAGGAGGGTACAGGAGGATACAGGAGGATACAGGAGGGTACAGGAGGGTACAGGAGGGTACAGGAGCATACAGGAGGGTACAGGAGGATACAGGAGGATACAGGAGGGTACAGGAGGGTACAGGAGCATACAGGAGGGTACAGGAGGATACAGGAGGATACAGGAGGGTACAGGAGGGTACAGGAGGATACAGGAGGGTACAGGAGGATACAGGAGGATACAGGAGGGTACAGGAGGATACAGGAGGGTACAGGAGGGTACAGGAGGATACAGGAGGGTATAGGAGGGTACAGGAGCATACAGGAGGATACAGGAGGGTACAGGAGCATACAGGAGGGTACAGGAGGATACAGGAGGGTACAGGAGGATACAGGAGGATACAGGAGGGTACAGGAGGGTACAGGAGGATACAGGAGGGTACAGGAGGGTACAGGAGGATACAGGAGGGTACAGGAGGATACAGGAGGGTACAGGAGGATACAGGAGGGTACAGGAGGGTACAGGAGGATACAGGAGGGTACAGGAGCATACAGGAGGATACAAGAGGGTACAGGAGGATACAGGAGGGTACAGGAGGGTACAGGAGGGTACAGGAGGATACAAGAGGGTACAGGAGGATACAGGAGGGTACAGGAGGGTACAGGAGGATACAGGAGGGTACAGGAGGATACAGGAGGGTACAGGAGCATACAGGAGGATACAAGAGGGTACAGGAGGATACAGGAGGGTACAGGAGGGTACAGGAGGATACAGGAGGGTACAGGAGGATACAGGAGGGTACAGGAGGATACAGAAGGGTACAGGAGGATACAGGAGGGTACAGGAGGGTACAGGAGGGTACAGGAGGATACAGGAGGGTACAGGAGCATACAGGAGGATACAAGAGGGTACAGGAGGATACAGGAGGGTACAGGAGGATACAGGAGGGTACAGGAGGGTACAGGAGGGTACAGGAGGGTACAGGAGGATACAGAAGGGTACAGGAGGATACAGGAGGGTACAGGAGGGTACAGGAGGATACAGGAGGGTACAGGAGGATACAGGAGGGTACAGGAGGGTACAGGAGGGTAAGCACGTCATGTATATAAGCGTGTCAACCAGTGGATAAATGTGTAGCGGAACATGGTCTAAGGAGTCCAGTCTATAATTTTAATGGTTGGTTTATTATAACAGTGAGAGACAGAATAACAACAAAAATATCCATAAAAATGCATTTAAAAATGTTTTTTTATGGATTTGCATTTTAATGAGTGAAATAAATATTTGATCCCTTATCAATCAGCAAGATTTCTGGCTCCCAGGTGTCTTCTATACAGGTAACGAGCTGAGATTAGGAGCACTCTTAATCTCAGCTTGTTACCTGTATAAAAGACACCTGTCCACAGAAGCAATCAGTCAGATTCCAATCTCTCCACCATGGCCAAGACCAAAGAGCTGTCCAAGGATGTTGGGGACAAGATTGTAGACCTACACAAGGCTGGATTGGCCTACAAGACCATCGCCAAGCAGCTTGGTGAGAGGGTGACAACAGTTGGTGCGATTATTTGCAAATGGAAGAAACACAAAATAACTGTCAATCTTCATCTGTCTGGGGCTCCATACAAGATCTCACCTCCAGGAGTTTCAATGATGATGAGAACGGTGAGGAATCAGCCAAGAACTACACGGGAGAATCTTGTCAATGATCTCAAGGCAGATGGGACCATAGTCACCAAGAAAACAATCGGTAACACACTATGCTGTGAAGGACTGAAATCCTGCAGCGCCCGCAAGGTTCCCCCTGCTCAATAAATCACATGTACAGGTCCATCTGAAGTTTGCTAATGAAGATCTGAATGATTCAGAGGAGAACTGGGGGAAAGTGTTGTGGTCAGAGGAGACCAAAATCCAGCTCTTTGGCATCAACTCAACTCGCCGTGTTTGGAGGAGGAGGAATGCTGCCTATGACCCCAAGAACACGATCCCCCACAGTCATACATGGAGGTCCTATGACCCCAAGAACACCATCCCCCACCGTCATACATGGAGGTCCTATGACCCCAAGAACACCATCCCCCACCATCATGCATGGAGGTCCTATGACCCCAAGAACACCATCCCCCACCGTCATGCATGGAGGTGGAAACATTATGCTTTGGGGGTGTTTTTCTGCTAAGGGGATAGGACAACTTCACCGCATCAAAGGGACGATGGACGGGGCCATGTACCATCAAATCTTGGGTGAGAAGCTCCTTCCCTCAGCCAGGGCATTGAAAATGGGTCATGGGTGGGTATTCCAGCATGACAATGACCCAAAACACACGGCCAAGGCAACAAAGGAGTGGCTCAAGAAGAAGCACATTGAGATCCTGGAGTGGCCTAGCCAGTCTCCAGACCTCAATCCCATAAATAGAAAATATGTGGAGGGAGCTGAAGGTTCAAGTTACCAGACATCAGCCTGGAAACCTTAATGACTTGGAGAGGATCTGCAAAGAGGACAAAATCCCTCCTGAGATGTGTGCAAACCTGGAGGCCAACTCCAAGAAACGTCTGACCTCTGTGATCTCCAACAAGGGTTTTGCCGCCAACTACTAAGTCATGTTTTGCGAAGGGGTCAAATATTTATTTCACTCATTAATGACACTGGGGGAGGGAAAATGGCTAATTGGGCCCAATTTGGAGATTTTCACTTAGGGGTGTACTGACTTTTGTTGCCAGCGGTTTAGACATTAATGGCTGTGTGTTGAGTTATTTTGAGGGGACAGTAAATTTACACTGTTATACAAGCTGTACACTCACTACTTTACATTGTAGCCAAGTGTCATTTCTTCAGTGTTGTCACATGAAAAGATGGAAGAAAATATTTACACAAATGTCACTGAGGGGTGTACTTACTTTCGTGAGATACTGTATATATATATATATCCAAAAACTAGGGGGGTGGGGGAGGGGTGGTCTTTTGTTGAAGACCTGTTCATATTTTTGGCTGGGACTCCGCTTTAAAAATCACACAGGTGGGAATAAAGCCTCACAGCTGCTGAAGATGTGACTTACCTGTGGAGTGAATTGTTCTCAGGTGTGTCCTGTGGGCGGGATCAGTAAATCTCGGCCACCGTGTGGCGCTACAAAGCAGGAAGTAGAATGTGAGAATGTAACCAACAAATACGTCTTCACTCCATGTACAGATCCAACTGCACGCTATACATAAAACACGCGCTGTGTTTACATCGTTCTGATCACTTTCACAGGAATTTATGAAGCAAAATTAAAAAAAGTGAATCTGCAAATTCCATTTTTTTTTTTTTTACTTTGTTGAGTCTTCTTTTCCACTTTTTCCTCATTTCTGTACCCATTGTAGATGCATGGATACATACACCGACCTCCTATGTGTACTGAGGTAACGCGCTACTTGGAGGAATAATCTGATATTAACTACAGGTCCACGCACAGTGCTGCCTGCATGCCTGAGCTAAGGACAGGTGGATTCCAGGAAGTAAACGCTACACGAGTCTGCCCTTACTCAAGATGCTATAAATGCTAGGGAGGGTGTTACTCAGCACAATCAAGCACGGAGACGTGGGTGGAGGGGAGGGCAGGGAATCGGGCGCTTTGGATATTAACCCTTTCGCTGCCAGGGTTGCTGTTGCATTTTTTTTGGTACACATGCTTAAAAAAAAAAAATAATTAGGCCTGAAGATTACATAAAACCTCCAAAAACCTGATATATTTTCTGAAAGCCGACACCCTAGAGAATAAAAATAGTGGTAGTTCCAGTTTTTTATGTCACGCGATATCACCGCAAAGGCCTGTATTCGTTACGTTCACTAACGGCCAAATTTGAAAGGAAATTCCAATACCTCTAATTTAATAGTGAGATATTATTAATTAGTTATTCTTTTGAATTTTTGGATTTTCTTTCTTATTTTCAGATTTTCAAATTTACGAATTGCGATCCTAACGAATGACCCAAAAAAAAACCCCCCCCCCAAAAAACGAATGAAACTAAAATGAAAACGAACAAATTTTTCAGCAGTGCACATGTCTACTGCGGTTTGTGCGGCGATATGTAACCTATGTATTGCAATCAGTGTTTTCATGTGTAGGCGGCCTGATGCGCCTGTTTATGTTCGTACCGAACGTGCGTATATGCAGAGGGGCCTCAAACATTTGAGGGTGGATTTTCTTTGCTTTGGTGTAACATTTTTCGCCTAACTTTTTTTTTTTTTTTCCCCATCACAAAGGGAACAAAAAGTCCCCCCATGTGATGATTTTTTATGGTGACAGGTTCTCTTTAATGAGACATCCGGGGTCTAAAAGTGGAAGTGCAGCCTGGGATACATAGCCGCTATGATTGTTTTTTACAGTGGGAGGGGACGAGCCAGAGAAGAAGTTCACCATAGAGAATACCGCGGACCAGATAGTCCCCGGCAGTCTCTATGACCTTCGGAAGGCTGGACGCGACATTATGATGTCACAATCTGGCCGTAGCCGTTGTAAACACTGCCGTGTATTCAGCTGGAAAGAATTTTTTTTTTCTGATCCCAGTCTTTTCCAGCCTAGAGGAGAGAGATGTGGGGGACTTATACACCCCAGATCCCTCCAGAAAGAGGACCTGTCGAGTAATAGGAATAAAAGTGATTTAAAAAAATTAAACAGGGGAAGTGTAAAAATAAAAAAGAAATAAAAATGAAATAAAAAAATAATAAAAAATGAAAGTGCCCCCTGTCCCCTCGTGCTTGCGCATACGTAAGTTGTGCCCACATATGTAAACGGCGTTCAAATCACACATGTGAGGTATCACCGCGAACGGTCGAGCGAGAGCAATAATTCTAGCACTAGACCTCCTCTGTAACTCTAAACATGTAACCTGTAAACATTTTTAAAGCGTCACCTATGGAGATTTTTAAGTACCGAAGTTTGGCGCCATTCCACGAGTGTGCGCAGTGGTAAAGTGTGACATGTTAGGTATCTATTTACTCTGGTAGCATCATTTTTCACATTATACAAAAAAATTGGGCTAACCTTTCTGTTTTTTTTTCAATACATGGGAGTGAAATTAATAATTACCCCCCCCCCCCCCCCCTGGTACTGTTGGGACTTTAAGACCCCTTTCACACTGAGCCGCCCCGGGCACCAGCTGTAAAGCGGCGCTATTTTTAGCGGTTTTAACCCCCTGCTAGCGGCCAAAAAGGGGTTAAATCCACCCGCAAAATGCCACTTTGTTGTTTTCAATGGGCAGGAGTGGTGGAGGAGCGGTATATTCACTGCTGCAAAGAAGCTGCTGGCAGGACATTTTGTGACGCCCTGCCAGCGCAGCGCCCCCAGTGTGGAAGCACTCGGACTTTCACTGGGTTTGCAGCTGAGGCATTTTTCAGGTGCTATTTTTATCACTGTAGTGCCTGAAAAACGCCTTCAGTGTGAAAGGGGTCTAAAGGCATCCGATGAGAACACAGATTTATAAAATGTAATATTTTATTGATACAAATATAAAAAGGTGTATACATCACCGATAAAACATATTTTGTCAAAAAACATGTGATGACTGTTGTAGCATTTGTGGTCTCTTCTATGTACCCCCGTGGTCTTTCTTCTATGTACCCCCGTGGCCTCTCTTCTATGTATCCCCGTGGCCTCTCTTCTATGTACCCCGTGGGCTTTCTTCTATGTACCCCGTGGTCTTTCTTCTGTGTATCCCCGTGGTCTCTCCTATGTATCCCCGTGGTCTTTCTTCTGTGTATCCCCGTGGTCTCTCTTCTATGTACCCCTGTGGCCTCTCTTCTATGTACCCCATGGTCTTTTTTCTATGTACCCCCATGGTCTTTCTTCTATGTTCCCCCGTGGTCTTTCTTCTATGTACCCCCGTGGTCTTTCTTCCATGTACCCCTGTAGTCTTTCTTCCATGTACCCCTGTGGTCTTTCTTCTATGTACCCGTGGTCTTTCTTCTATGTACCCCCGTGGTCTTTCTTCCATGTACCCCGGTAGTCTTTCTTCCATGTACCCCTGTGGTCTTTCTTCTATGTACCCCGTGGTCTTTCTTCCATGTACCCCTGTGGTCTTTCTTCCATGTACCCCCGTGGTCTTTCTTCTATGTACCCCGTGGTCTTTCTTCCATCTACCCCCGTGGTCTTTCTTCTATGTACCCCGTGGTCTTTCTTCCATCTACCCCCGTGGTCTTTTTTCTATGTACCCCGTGGTCTTTCTTCCATCTACCCCCATGGTCTTTCTTCCATCTACCCCCGTGGTCTTTTTTCTATGTACCCCGTGGTCTTTCTTCCATCTACCCCCATGGTCTTTCTTCCATCTACCCCCGTGGTCTTTTTTCTATGTACCCCGTGGTCTTTCTTCCATCTACCCCCGTGGTCTTTCTTCTATGTACCCCGTGGTCTTTCTTCCATCTACGCCCGTGGTCTTTTTTCTATGTACCCCGTGGTCTTTCTTCCATCTACCCCCGTGGTCTTTCTTCCATGTACCCTCGTTGTCTTTCTTCCATGTAACCTCGTGGTCTTTCTTCCATGTACCCCTGTGGTCTTTTTTCTATGTACCCCCCGTGGTCTTTCTTCCATGTACCCCCCGTGGTCTTTCTTCTAAGTACCCCCGTGGTCTTTCTTCTAAGTACCCCCATGGTTTCTTCAATATAGGGTACATAGAAGAAAGACCACAAATTCTACAACAGTCATCACATTTTTTGACAATATATGTTTTATTGGTGAGGTATACACCTTTTGCCTTTAAAGTCCCAACAGTACTGGGGGAGGGGGGGGGGGGGGGTACTTATCACTTCTAAACTATCAGGGATGATGGCAACAACTTATGGCTTAGTTGGGAGTTGGGTGGTCTATTGTTTTGTTTTTAAATTCGTTAAACTGTTTTTTTTATTCTGTTTTATTTATTTATTAAAAAAAAAAAAAAGTTTGAAAAATTGCTGTGCAAATACCCCATTTTATTCCCTAGGGTCTCTGCTAAAAGAAAAAAAAATGTACAATATATAATGTTTGGGGGTTCTGAATAATTTTCTAGCAAATTAAATGATGATTTTTACATGTAGTAGAGAAATGTCAGAATTCGCTATGGAAGTGGTTAAAAAAATAATCACTGAGAAGTGGACTGGTGGGGTCAATATTTATTTTTGCTAATAGTAAATTATACAAATATATCATTTTACATTATTTAAATTGCAATTTAAAAGCATGAAAAGATACAGATTAGGATATTATGTATGCAAAGCAAATGAATAAATCCCACAGACGACACTAAAAAGCAATTCCAATAGGAGAACCTGCAGTCAGCACCGAGGACAGCGCCACTCTCACTGTACATCTACCCAGGAAACATCATCTACAGATTCTACACACAGATCATCGATATCCCGGGACTCAAGGCGTCTCTTCCTTCATTTCTATAATTACATATAATATAGGGAGGAGGCTGCAGCAGGGGCTGATCTGTGTCAGACATTTGTGAACTCAGCCAAGAACTGCACAGACATCTGGATGTACATGATTGTGTCATCTCTGAGGAGGCACCTCAGTCCAGGGAGTCAATGGTGACCCTGAATGATGCCTGAACAAAGATGGTGCCGCCCTTCTGGAGAGAAAAGCAGATGAAGGCATTGTCAGGGGGAGGGGGGGGGTCCTGTGACCTCTGTGAGAGGGAATGAATTCCATGGTAGGGGGACACTGACACATCACTCAGCATGCTGCACTACATATCTGGTGCCTGGCCCACTGTAATTATGAATGACTGAGGCTTATATCTACCTAAATGTTGATATGGGGCCCATTACTTCCTATATCCGGCCCCCTCTTCAGTCTTGCACAGGTGTACCGGCTCCTCCCCCTTCAGTCTTGCTCAGGTGTACCGGCTCCTCCCCCTTCAGTCTTGCTCAGGTGTACCGGCTCCTCCCCCTTCAGTCTTGCACAGGTGTACCAGCTCCTCCCCCTTCAGTCTTGCACAGGTTGTACAGGTTCCTCCCCCTTCAGTCTTGCACAGGTTGTACAGGCTCCTCCCCCTTCAGTCTTGCACAGGTTGTACAGGCTCCTCCCCCTTCAGTCTTGCACAGGTTTTACAGGCTCCTTCCCCTTCAGTCTTGCTCAGGTGTACCGGCTCCTCCCTCTTCAGTCTTGCACGGGTTGTACAGGCTCCTCCCCCTTCAGTCTTGCACGGTTGTACCGGCTCCTCCCCCTTCAGTCTTGCACAGGTTGTACAGGCTCCTCCCCCTTCAGTCTTGCACAGGTTGTACCGGCTCCTCCCCCTTCAGTCTTGCACAGGTTGTACTGGCTCCGCCCCCTTCAGTCTTGCACGGTTGTACCGGCTCCTCCCCTTCAGCCTTGCACAGGTTGTACCGGCTCCTCCCCCTTCAGCCTTGCACAGGTTGTACCGGCTCCTCCCCCTTCAGTCTTGCACAGGTTGTACCGGCTCCTCCCCCTTCAGCCTTGCACAGGTTGTACCGGCTCCTCCCCCTTCAGTCTTGCACAGGTTGTACTGGCTCCGCCCCCTTCAGTCTTGCACGGTTGTACCGGCTCCTCCCCTTCAGCCTTGCACAGGTTGTACCGGCTCCTCCCCCTTCAGCCTTGCACAGGTTGTACCGGCTCCTCCCCCTTCAGTCTTGCACAGGTTGTACCGGCTCCTCCCCCTTCAGCCTTGCACAGGTTGTACCGGCTCCTCCCCCTTCAGCCTTGCACAGGTTGTACCGGCTCCTCCCCCTTCAGTCTTGCACAGGTTGTACTGGCTCCGCCCCCTTCAGTCTTGCACAGTTGTACCGGCTCCTCCCCTTCAGCCTTGCACAGGTTGTACCGGCTCCTCCCCCTTCAGCCTTGCACAGGTTGTACCGGCTCCTCCCCTTCAGCCTTGCACAGGTTGTACCGGCTCCTCCCCCTTCAGCCTTGCACAGGTTGTACAGGCTCCTCCCCCTTCAGTCTTGCACGGTTGTACCGGCTCCTCCCCCTTCAGTCTTGCACAGGTTGTACCGGCTCCTCCCCCTTCAGCCTTGCACAGGTTGTACCGGCTCCTCCCCCTTCAGTCTTGCACAGGTTGTACCGGCTCCTCCCCCTTCAGCCTTGCACAGGTTGTATCAACTCCTCCCCCTTCAGTCTTGCACAGGTTGTACCGGCTCCTCTCCTGGGCTGAAACGGCTTTCTCTGATTTCTCATTAGAAGCTGCAGCAAGTCAGATAGAGCCCCGCCTCATTTCCTGGCTGGAGGACGTCCAGCATCATCCAGCCCTTTCAGCCCCAGCTGTGCCGGGACAACGTCATCTAGAGCCCAGGGCGAGCATGTCAAACTCCGCCCCCGGTATGAGCTATATGTGTCAGCAAAAATCCCCCCCGCTACATTTTACTAGTAATGGTGGTGATCAGCGATTTTTAGCGGGACTGCGACATTGCGGCGGACACATTGACACTTTTTTGGGACCAGTGACATTTATACAGTGATCAGAGCTATAAAAACAGCACAGAACGGGGATCTGTGTGTTTACATTGACAGATCCCTGTTCTGCCCCTCTGTGGAGCGATCGCGGGTTCGCCGGCCAAGGGCATTGGCTCCCCCCGTCATGCAGCGGGCACCTACTATATCTGTTTAAAGGGCCGATGTACAGCTACAGCGATTCGCGGGAACGAGCCGACCTGCTGCAGTATAATGACAGCGGCTGGCAAGTGGTAAAGCCGAGTTCCACCCACTTCTGAGAGGCGGTCTTAAACAAAAGACAACCCCCTCCACCCTTTGTTTTTGGATATTTACATTTTTATTTTTTTCTTTAGTATCTTTTTTTTTTGAAGTACTAAGTGTACTTCCGATCCAGCCGGGCTGCTGACGCCCCCCCCCCCCCCATCTTCTGGGACCTGTGTGTGTCCCAGAAGACAAGCTGGCCATTCACAAAGCACCGCGCAACTTGCGCATGCGCAGTAAGGAACCGGCAGTGGAGCTGCAAGGCCAGTTTCCCTTAGATGGAGTGGCGGCGCTTGCACCCGCGATCCGATGGATGGATCGGCCTCGGGGGGTTGGGGGACCAACATCGCAGGCTCCCTGGACAGGTAAGTGTCCTTATTAAATGTCAGCAGCTACAGTGTTTGTACAGTGTTTATACAGTGTTTGTACAGTGTTTGTACAGTGTTTGTACAGTGTTTGTACAGTGTTTATACAGTGTTTGTACAGTGTTTGTATAGTGTTTGTACAGTGTTTATACAGTGTTTATACAGTGTGTGTAGTGTTTGTACAGTGTTTATACAGTGTTTATACAGTGTGTGTAGTGTTTGTACAGTGTTTATACAGTGTGTTTGTACAGTGTTTATACAGTGTCTGTACAGTGTGTATATAGTGTTTGTATAGTGTTTGTACAGTGTTTATACAGTGTTTATACAGTGTTTGTATAGTGTTTGTACAGTGTTTATACAGTGTGTGTAGTGTCTGTACAGTGTTCATATAGTGTTTGTACAGTGTTTATATAGTGTTTGTACAGTGTTTATACAGTGTTCATATAGTGTCTGTACAGTGTTCATATAGTGTTTGTACAGTGTTTATATAGTGTTTGTACAGTGTTTATATAGTGTTTGTACAGTGTTCATATAGTGTCTGTACAGTGTTTATACAGTGTTTATATAGTGTTTGTACAGTGTTTATACAGTGTTTATATAGTGTTTGTACAGTGTTTATACAGTGTTTATATAGTGTCTGTACAGTGTTCATATAGTGTCTGTACAGTGTTTATACAGTGTTTATATAGTGTTTGTACAGTGTTTATACAGTGTTTATATAGTGTTTGTACAGTGTTTATACAGTGTTTATATAGTGTCTGTACAGTGTTCATATAGTGTCTGTACAGTGTTTATATAGTGTTTGTACAGTGTTTATATAGTGTTTATATAGTGTCTGTACAGTGTTTATACAGTGTTTATATAGTGTTTGTACAATGTTTGTAGCGGCTGACTTTTTTTTAAAAAAAAGCGTTTTCTTTGTGGCTGGAACACCACTTTAAAGTTCAGGAAGGGACGGGAAGTGGTTAATTAAAAATAAAATAAAATGGAGCTTTAAATAAAAGGGGGGGGGGTTAATCTTACTTTAATTCAATACACAGAAGATACAAAGTAACAATGTAATGAAGCAACAGTGCGAATGTCACCTGACAGGCTGGAGAAAGGGAAGTAAAATAAACTGGAAACTGTTACTACTTTATATTGTTACTTTGTACCTCTTGTGTGTCATCCATCAATATCATCAATCGGGGGGCTTGTATATCATCAATCGGGGGGCTTGTATATCATCAATCGGTGGGCTTGTATATCATCAATCGGGGGGCTTGTATATCATCAATCAGGGGGCTTGTATATCATCAATCAGGGGGGCTTGTATATCATCAATCAGGGGGCTTGTATATCATCAATCGGGGGGCTTGTATATCATCAATCGGGGGGCTTGTATATCATCAATCGGTGGGCTTGTATATCATCAATCGGGGGGCTTGTATATCATCAATCGGGGGGCTTCTATATCATCAATCGGGGGGCTTGTATATCATCAATCAGGGGGCTTGTATATCATCAATCAGGGGGGGCTTCTATATCATCAATCGGGGGGCTTGTATATCATCAATCGGGGGGCTTGTATATCATCAATCGGGGGGCTTGTATATCATCAATCGGGGGGCTTGTATATCATCAATCGGGGGGCTTGTATATCATCAATCGGGGGGCTTGTATATCATCAATCGGGGGGGCTTGTATATCATCAATCGGGGGGCTTGTATATCATCAATCGGGGGCTTGTATATCATCAATCGGGGGGGGGCTTGTATATCATCAATCGGGGGGGGGGCTTGTATATCATCAATCGGGGGCTTGTATATCATCAATCGGGGGGCTTCCTATGTATAGGAGGGGGAAGCGGACGATAATCTTCGGCTGTCACACGATTGTCCTGCCTCCTATAGATTGTGTCTATCTATATACTGTATATGAGGAGTACGGAGGAGGGGGGGAGGGGGGGTATTGATGAGATTGATGTCCTGTAATGATGCACAGTGTCAGTGTGACATCAGATGACAGGAGAGGAGTGTGAGTTGGGATGTGAGTGACGATGGCGGTGATGAGGATGAGGTGTAATACAGACGATGGGAATCCGGAAGGGAGAACGGCCCATATATGGAATCGTCTTCCTTCCTTCCCTCGCCGAGTGACGAGTCGCTGAGCATCCCCCCATCACCAGACCCCCAGATCCCCCTCTATATATGGAAGGGGAAGATTCCTCTGCACAGGGGAACACGTGCTGCTCCTTATTCCACCAGCTTTCAATTATCCATCATTGCAATGTATTATCATCGAACGAAAACACACAGTCACATGTTCTAGTCCTCGACATTTCCATCCATTTCAGAAAGGATCGGGGCTTCCTGAGACGCTGCAGTCTGAATATCCATCACTAAGTATATTATTATATGTCATTATTATATGTATTATATTATTATGTATATACATATATATATTTTTTTAATAACAATAATAATAATATAATAATAATAATAATAATATAATATATGTTATTATATATAATTATTACTGAGGATTTATATAACGGAAACAGTTTGTGCTATATACATCCCAAATAATAATAATAAAAATAATAATAATAATAATAATAATAATAATAATAATAATATAATATTAATAATATAATATATGTTATTATATATAATTATTATTGAGGATTTATATAACGGAAACAGTTTGTGCTATATACATCCCAAATAATAATAATAATAATAATAACAATAACAATAATAATAATAATAATATAATATTAATAATATAATATATGTTATTATATATAATTATTATTGAGGATTTATATAACGGAAACAGTTTGTGCTATATACATCCCAAATAATAATAATAATAATATAATAATAACAATAATAATAATAATATAATATATGTTATTATATATAATTATTATTTAGGATTTATATAACAGAAACAGTTTGTGCTATATACATCCCAAATAATAATAATATAATAATAATAATAACACTAATAATAATAATATAATAGAAATATAATATATGTTATTATATATAATTATTATTGAGGATTTATATAACGGAAACAGTTTGTGCTATATACATCCCAAATAATAATAATAATAATAATAATAATAATAATAATAATAATAATACACTTAGTAAAAGATTTTCTATACCGCACACAGTAGTAACGATTTCCCTCATTGCGCTTTATAAAAAGTAAAGTGGAACTCCGCTCACAATTATCCACTTGACCTCCGGAAGCTTATATCCTCTCTTCATGGCCATTTTTTGCGATACGACACTGCGTTACTTTTACCATTTCCCGACCAGCCGCCATCACTATACTGTGGCAAGGTGGCACGTTCCCGCCGTAGCTGTACGTCGGCGCGGGAACTCGCTTTTGTCAGCGTGCGCCGCCAGCGTCACTCCTATTGGCCAGCACGGGGGGAAGGGGGGAGCGCCAATCAGCGCTATAAACCAAAAAAGACCGACAATTTAGGAATTTTTTTTTTTAAATCTAATTTCTTCATAAATTTAGGAGTTCTGCTACATATTTTTGGTAAAAAAAAAAAACCCAATAAGCGTATATTTATTGATTGGTTTACGCAAAAGTCGTCTACAAATATACTTAGTAATAGATTTTCACTCTAAATACCGCACACAGTAGTAACGATTTCCCTCATTGCGCTTTATAAAAAAAAAAATAAGTAAAGTGGAACTCCGCTCACATTTACCTCCAGAAGGTTTTACCCCCCCACTTCATGACCAGGCCATTTTTTTTTTTTTTGCGATACGGCACTGCGTTACTTTAACTGACAATTGCGCGATCGTACGACGCTGTACCCAAATACATTTTTGGGTTTTTATTTTTTGCGCTATAAACAAAAAAGCAACAATTAAAAAAAAACAAACAAAAAAAAAAAAAACTATTTCTTTTTACTTTCTTTTTTAAAACATCCAATAAAGAAAAATGTAAAGAAAATCTAATTTCTTCATCAGTTTAGGCCGATATGTTTTCTGCTACATATTTTTGGTAACATAAATCCCAATAAGTGTATATTGATTGGATATGGGATATATTTAAGGACTTTCTTTTTTTTTTTTTTTTTTTTACTAGTAATGGCTGCGATTTTTAGCGGGACTGCGATATTGCAGCGAACAAATTTGACAATAAGTGACACTTTTTGGGGGGAACCAGTGACACTAATACAGCAATCAGTGCTAAAAAAAATATGCACTGTCACTGTACTATTGACACTGGCAGGGAAGGGGTTAACACCAGGGGGCGATCAAAGGGTTAACTGTGTGCCTAGGGAGTGTTTGTGCACTGTGGGGGGAGGGGCTTTTACTAGGGGAAGGTCACGGATCCATGTCTCTGCTTTTGCAGGAACACGCAGGATCCATGCCTTCCCTAATGATAGAACGGCGATCTGCCTTGTGTACATAGACTGCTGTTTTGCCTGTGTACCAAACGATCGGCGGGTGCCAGCAGACATCGAGTCCGCGGGTTACCCACAGATCACCTCCCCCTGCGTAGAATCACAGCGGAAGCAAGCCGCCCCCGCCGCACAATTGTGCCCGCTACCCAGAAGTGCAGGATCACGCATATATACGTGATCCTGCGCACAGCGGTTGCCCTGTAGCACTGAAACTGCTATAGGGTGGTCGTGAAGCGATTAAATAGAGCCACACCCAGTGAAGTGACTGGCCTCAGGTGATACACAGAGATGAAACAAATCCTCCTACATAAGTTGCACCGGTTTATCTGTAGCCATGTTTCCTCCACAGCCATTCAAAGTCCATAAATTATACCACTTGTCTGAGCTTTCAGAAAGCACTTGAAGTTACACTCTGCAGATCTCAGTAAGAGCTGGCTGGAGAGAAGGGAAGGGATGGGATGGGACCCCCCCCCCTTTCACAAAAGAAGCAGAGCTGTCAATCTGATGGAGCTCCTCCTCTGTCACCTTTTTTCTCTTGGTGTCAGTTAAAACTTGTCAAAAATGACTCCTGCAGATAGCAGAGGAAAGGGGGCAACAGACAGAAATGACACTCAGTGCTCTGAAGTGAGACAAGTACACACTATAGACCAGCATCAACCTTTTCAACACAGAGGAACCCTTGAAATAGTTCTCTGGTCTCGGGGAACCCCTTCTAAAAATGAGAAATCTACAACTCGTGATACATTAGTGTGATGGTCAGTGAGAAGAATGGTTCTTACACTTGTGGTCATTGGGAAGAATCACCTCCTTACAGAGAGATAAAAAGATCAATGGTGTGAGTGGGAACTTATCAGAGAGGCAGAAATTGCCCAATGCTGAAGGAACCCCTAGCAACCTCTGGAGGAACCCTGGTTGAGAATCACTGCTATAGAGAGATATGCTTTGTTCAGATTTCATGTCTGGGGTTTACAAACACTTTAGGGGCGGGTTCACACCATTGCGAATTGCATGCGGGATCCTCGCATCCAATTCGCAAGGAAATTTTTGACCGGCTCTCTATGGAGGCATATCACATATCTCCGCAGCGAGTCCGGTGCATCCTTTGGTTCCGAATTCGGCCCAAAATTCGAGCTGAAATCGGAAGCGGTGAGCCGGACCGGACCCCCTGCTGTGAGCCGCATGCGGCTCATATGTGAACCCAGCCTAAAGGGGGACTAACACGTCATACACTTATGTGTCAGGTGTGATAGGCCAACACATGCATGTTATGATCATGAATAAATTTGCATTGCCCGTTCATTTGAACAGCTACCAATGCATTACAACCCCCCTCCACTCCCAGCAACCGACCCCCCCACCACCCCCACTTCCACCCCACACCAAATACATACCTGACAGCAGAACACAAGGCAGTGCATTTATTTATTTCATTTAGGATTGGGTAATTGGGATGGAGGTCTCCTAGTTCCAGCAGGGAATGGAGGGTTATTCTCAGCCAAGTCTTCTCTTTTCCCATTGGAGGTCTTCTTCTCATTGACAAGAGCAACAACCACCAAGATCTCAGGGCCTCAGAGGACACCCAAACCCTTGGGGCTTACAATCCCCAAACAACCACTGAACTGTAGACCTTGGTAAAAGCGACACTTACCCATCAAGGAGTGGGCGATCTCTTTCCATGATATAGAAAACAAAGTCAAGGACTTTGAATTGCATGTTACGAAGAGCTGAGATCTCTCAAGTACCATCATACTGGAGTACTTGGGCCGGTTGAGTTTAGACGGTGAGGAGTCGTGACCTCTACAATACCTTCTTTGTATTGTTTGTTGCATTCATACGCCTTCCTCGCTGTACAGTGAAGAGTTGTGACTTTTTAGCTCTTCTGTACATATTGGGTGCATCAAAATACGGTACCTTCTTTACAAAGAGAGGAATCTACTACCGGGATGTTTCTTGGTGAAGATCTTTCTCCAGAATACGTGGTGATAACAAATATCATGGAGGACCGCTCTCCAATATTCCTAAGACATCACAACTATACACATTTAAAATCATCCAAAACCAGATCTACCTCATTGAGTATCCTTAATCAATCCTTTGGTGACCACAGATGTGAATGACTTTAAAATAATTGATATGCATACCAGGGTACACATATTTTTGATGTACAGTATTTTTGGATTATATTCATGCCTAGCCAGTTGGGTGGAGAAAAGGGCAGCTGGTTGGTTTAACTCGTATTTGTTTATTTGTTTGTCTACTAAATAAATGTCCAACGGAGGGTTACTCTCAGCCAAGTCTTCTCTTTTCCCATTGGAGGTCTTCTTCTCATTGACAAGAGCAACAACCACCAAGATCTTTGGCCTCAGAGGACACCCAAACCCTTGGGGCTTACAATCCCCAAACAACCACTGAACTGTAGACCTTGGTAAAAGCGGCACTTACCCATCAAGGAGTGGGCGATCTCTTTCCATGATATAGAAAACAAACTCAAGGACTTTGAATTGCATGTTACGAAGAGCTGAGATCTCTCAAGTACCATCATACTGGAGTACTCGGGCTGGTTGAGTTTAGACGGTGAGGAGTTGTGACCTCTACAATACCTTCTTGGTATCATTTGCTGCATTCATACGCCTTCCTCGCTGTACAGTGAAGAGTTGTGACCTTTTAGCTCTTCTGTACATATTGGGAGCATCAAAATACCTTCTTTACAAAGAGAGGAATCTTCTACCGGGATGTTTCTTGATGAAGATCTTTCTCCAGAATACGTGGTGATAACAAATATCATGGAGGACCGCTCTCCAATATTCCTAAGACATCACAACTATACACATTTAAAATCATCCAAAACCAGATCCACCTCATTGAGTATCCTTAATCAATCCTTTGGTGGCCACCGATGTGAATGACTTTAAAATAATTGATATGCATACCAGGGTACACATATTTTTGATACACAGTATTTTTGGATCATATTCATGCCTAGCCAGTTGGGTGGAGAAAAGGGCAGCTGGTTGGTTTAACTCGTATTTGTTTATTTGTTTGTCTACTAAATAAATGTCCGATTGTTTTTTAAATGTAACCAAAGATTTGAATTATTTTTCGCAACTGGAAGCTATTCATAGAAGATAACTGGGAACTGGTTTCCAAAAACTTTATATTTCTGGTGAATGTATGAAAGGATCGAATTGTAGTATCATATTAGAGATGAGAGGTAGTGCCGGCATCCACATTTTGGTTGGGGTTTGGGTATTCAACATGTGTGGCAGGTTCCCCCATCTTTAGAAGGGTCACTGCCAGGGCTGGGCTCAGCCCTTCCTTCTCTGAGTTGGCCGCTCAGCTGTCGGCTAATTGCCAGCTCCTATCTCTCCACAGTTACTCAGCTGTTGATGATATCCTGCTCGTCAGTCCTGCCTAATTAAGCCGTCCAGTCCAGAGGATCTCTGCCTATGCCTTTGGTCAACATCACAGAGACTATCTCCTGCCATCCAGTTCAAGACTTGCTTTGCTGACATCCCTTCTGGCTCCAGATCCTGCTTGCTGTTCCACTACATTGATCCCTGACTTCTGGCTTGGCTGACTATCCGTTCCGGTTACTGAACTTTGGCTATGTTTTGACTACGTTTGTTCTTTTTTTACTTTTATTATGAAAACAAGTGTGATTTAACTGTACTTCTGTCTCGGACTGATTTCATGGTTTCTGACAGTCACTTAGTAGGATTAGCAGCACGGATTTTTCTTATAGACATTTAAGATTATACCTAATGGCAACTTGTGCACACTAGTATGATCCCATAATATAATGATTAATTATACTGAATTTATACTGGACAGTCGTTTCTTCAGTTTGGATCCCAACTGACCAGAGAGCCATCTTCATTCTTCATATGCACCCTATGAGGCATCTACAACATATGACCCACATGTCCATTATATTTATACTGGACACTTGTGCTTCTCAGTTAAGACCCCATCTGTGTAGAAATCCATACTCACCCTATGAGGCATCTACAACATATGACCATATGTTTGTTGGATTTACACCAGACATTTGTCCTTTCACTGTTGTTATCACAACTGTGTAGAGATCCATACTCACCCTATGAGCCATCTACAACCTATGACCACATGTCCATTGGATTTATGGATATTTGTGCTTCTCAGATGAGAGTACAGCTGCATAGAGATCCATACTCACCCTATGAGGCATCTACCACATATGACCCACATGTCCATTGGATTTATACTGGACACTTGTGCTTCTCAGATAAGACCCCATCTGTATAGAAATCCATACTCACCCGATGAGGCATCTACAACATATGATCATATGTCCGTTGGATTTATACCAGACATTTGTCCTTTCACGGTTGATATCACATCTGTGTAGAGATCCATACTCACCCTATGAGGCATCTACCACATATGACCACATGTCCATTGTACTTATGAATATTTGTGCCTCTCAGATGAGAGTTCAGCTGCATAGAGATCCATACTCACCCTATAAGGCATCTACAGCCTATGACCACATGTCCATTGGATTTATACTGGACGCTTGTGCTTCTCAGATAAGACCCCATCTGTGTAGAAATCCATACTCACCCTATGAGGCATCTACAACATATGATCATATGTCCATTGGATTTATACTGGACACTTGTTCTTCTCAGATGAGATTACATCTGTGCAGAGATCCATACTCACCCTATGAGGCAGCTAGTAAAATAAAAGGCTGCAGATGTGATAGAGCAGTGGAGTCTTCATGGGGCAATGGATATTCTTTGTACATCGATTGAGTTTTGATGCAAGGACTCGGGTGTTTGTGCATTTCTTGGATATCATTTCAAGGAACGTCCTCCGAGAGATCTTTTTTTTTTTTACCATTATTGGACATGGAAGGATTTTTCATGACGGGTTTCCTGAAAACAAACGGCAGGATGCTTTGAAATCTCTTTGAATAAAGGTGATCTGTTAGTTATATAGTTCATATTTTAGAAACAAAATGATCATTTTGAAATACCCTAAACTTTAATTGACCCCTTCAATACCCGGGCGCTTTCACCCCCCTTCCTGCCCAGGCCAATTTTCGGCTTTTAGCACCGTCACACTTTGAATGACAATTGCGCGGTCACACTACACTGTACCATTATGACATTTTTATCATTTTTTTCAGAGAAATAGAGCTTTCTTTTTGTGGTATTTAATCACCACTGTGGGTTTTATTTTTTGCTAAGCAGATGGGAAAAAAAAGACTGAAAACTTTGAAAAAAAATAAAGTTTTTCTTAGTTTGTGTTATAAAATGTTCAAAAGAAGTATTTTTTCTCCTTTACTGATGGGCACTGATATTCTGCACTGATGGTCACTGGTGAGGCTGCACTGATGGGCACTGATATGCTACACTGATGGGGAATAATATGCTGCACTGATGGGGAATAATATGCTGCACTGATGGGGAATAATATGCTGCACTGATGGGGAATAATATGCTGCACTGATGGGGAATAATATGCTGCACTGATGGGGAATAATATGCTGCACTGATGGGCACTGGTGAGGCTGCACTAATGGACACTGGTATGCTGCACTGATGGGGAATAATATGCTGCACTGATGAGGCTGCACTGATGGACACTGGTATGCTGCACTGATAAGGCTGCACTGATGAGGCTACTCTGATGGGCACTGGTGAGGCTGCACTGATGGACACTGGTATGCTGCACTGATAAGGCTGCACTGATGAGGCTACTCTGATGGGCACTGGTGAGGCTGCACTGATGGACACTGGTATGCTGCACTGATGAGGCTGCACTGATGGGCACTAATGAGGCTGCACTAATAGGCATCACTGACAGGCGGCACTGATCATCAGTGTAGCTGTCCCCCGTGTGGATTGCCGATTATCGTCTCTCCTCTCTTGTCAGCGCGAGGAGAGGAATGCTGAAAACCGGCAAATCCTGTTTACACTGTGATTGGACACAGCTGGTCACATGGTAAAGAGCAGCTGTGATTGGCTCTTTACCCCAATCTGTGATGAGCTGTGTCCGAAGGACACATCGATCACAGATCCGTGTCTATGCGGGGCGCACGTGGGAAGCACGATCACAGGAGGACATCCAAAGACGCCCCCCCGACAATGTGAGCATGCGCTGTAGCTATCTCTCGGCTATAGTGCGGGCGGGAGATGGTTAAAAAAAAAAGCAATAAAAACCTGACAGAGGTTCCAACCCTTCCCGACTCCATCCAAAAAAAAACAAACTTTTTTTTACCTTAAATGCACTTTAAATGAGGCAGTCTGCAGGCCAGTCACATGAAGGCTCGGGTCCATATTCTCTTTATTACTCCCTTATTACTGTGGGGAAGGGCGGGGGCAGAGGACGCTACTATGGCGGGGGCATAGGGCACTACTGTGGGGGTTGGGGGGCACAGGACACTGCTATGGGGGGGCTCTCTGTCCAGTACTGTGCTGCCCCCTTCTCACCACCAGTTGTAAAGTAGGAGGATGCTACCTACACTCTGTTGAGTTGGAAGGATGGTGTGAAGGGAGCAAAGAACACCGCTATAAGGGGGCAGAGAACATTGCTTCGGGGGGGGGGTAATGGGTGGAGGACACCGCTATAAGGGGGCAGAGAACATTGCTTCGGGGGGGGGGGGGGTAATGGGTGGAGGACACCGCTATAAGGGGGCAGAGAACATTGCTTTGGGGGGGGGGGGTAATGGGTGGAGGACACTGCTATAAGGGGGCAGAGAACATTGCTTCTTGGGGGGTAATGGGTGGAGGACACTGCTATGGGGGGAGCACAGGACACTACTGTGACACACTATGTTCTCTTTATGCTGTCTTTTTATTGGGGGATATATATATATTTTTTTTTTCTTTAAGGGTGCCGTCCCCTGGTGATCTTTGCTTTCCTCCATATTGTTCACATAGATCTCAACCTCTGAAAGGTTGCCTAACCCTGCTCTAATGTATCATACGTTGTAGATACAGTCATTTTTAGCAGAGGTTCCCTAAAATTGGAAAGTTATCTCAAGGGTTCCTCTGTGTTGAAAAGGTTGAGAAAGGCGGCATTATTTGGCTAGCTTGATTAGCTTAGCGTGACTTTAAATCTGTCCACAATAGAAATACCAGTTTGGATGATCCTTATAAAAGACTCTTTCCTAGCTAGAGTGTCATATTTGGATTCTGGAGTATAGAGGGCACTACCAATGAATGGTAGCGTGCCCATTGATGGGTGGTAGAGTGTCCATTGATGGGTGGCAGAGTGTCGATTGATGGGTGGCAGAGTGGTCATTGATGGGTGGTAGAGTGTCCATTGATGGGTGGCAGAGTGTCCATTGATGGGTGGAAGAGTGGTCATTGATGGGTGGCAGAGTGGCCATTGATGGGTGGAAGAGTGGCCATTTATGGGTGGCAGAGTGGCCATTGATGGGTAGTAGAGTGTCCATTGATAGGTGGTAGAGTGTCCATTGATGGGTGGCAGAGTAGCCATTGATGGGTGGCAGAGTGCCCATTGATGGGTAGTAGAGTGTCCATTGATAAGTGGCAGAGTGGCCATTGATGGGTGGCAGAGTGGCCATTGATGGGTGTAAGTGTGGCCATTAATGGGTAGAAGAGTGCCCATTGATGGGTGGTAGAGTGGCCATTGATGGGTGGCAGAGTAGCCATTGATGGGTGGCAGAGTGCCCATTGATGGGTAGTAGAGTGTCCATTGATAAGTGGTAGAGTGGTCATTGATGGGTGGCAGAGTGGCCATTGATGGGTGTAAGTGTGGCCATTAATGGGAAGAAGAGTGGCCATTGATGGGTGGTAGAGTGGCCATTGATGGGTGGTAGAGTGGCCATTGATGGGTGGTAGAGTGGCCATTGGTGGGTGGTAGAGTGCCCACTGATGGGTGGTAAAGTGCCCACTGATGGGTGGTAGAGTGGCCACTGATGAGTGGTAGAGTGCCCATTGATGGGTAGAAGAGTGCCCGTGCCCATTGTTAAGCAGATGGCTCATACAATAATAGATCCTTTAGATCCCCATTCTACATCCAGATAAACATGCCAAGAGAATCACTGAATGAGCATTAGCTGTGAGTCAGTGCTCTGTCCTTGTACTATAAAATTCCATCTCCGCTCACTCTCAGTGCTCATCTGAAAGTGGTACTTAAAGTACATTGCTCTATATTTAACAGGAAGACTCACCCAAGCATTCTCTAAACAATGGAGTCCAATCTTAAAAAAACACTATTTCTCCATCCATGTGTGGGGGCTGATCCATCTACAGAGGTTGGTGATCTCATGCTGAGCTACCGGTACAATCTATCTATTGACGAATACGCCTACGTGTTCCTCTGTTCCTTTATGTCCTCAGTTCTATTCAGCCAAAGGTAGCTCAGTTCCGACACTAAACCTGATAAAGAACAGATAGTAGATAGACTGGCGAGGAAGAGAAAGCCAGCACACAGAAAACTCGGGAAACTCGGAAGCAGGATTTGTCCAAATGCAAAAAAAAGTTACACCAACAGAGGCTGTTAAGGGAATGGGGGGGGGGAGAGATCTGGTATCCCTTTATTGGGAAACCCCGCCTCCTGGGTGTGTAATCTGGGTTGGGTTATCTTTATATAAATATTGGGGCGGGGGGGGGGGTAGCACAGAAGGTTGATGGGAATTAGTAGCCTGCTGTGAGCTACCAAGTAATTTACAAAATATTGCTTAAAGATACCCCTTTAGGGTAAGCCTGGAGTAGGGCTGGGAGGAGAACCTACATCAGGGAGGAAGGACGGAAGAGCTGGTTGGTACCTCTTGTTGACAAATTGACAGCAATACAGTTAATTGATGTGAAGGAGGAGGCTACACAAGAGCTGACTGAAGAGCACTTGGTACCAATTTCATATTTGCAGTTAGAATTCTAAAAGGTTGACTGTGTGGGCAATTATTTATTGGGACATGAGTAGAGAGTGGGCCAGGAGAGTGAGGCCAGCAAAAGGTAAGTAGCCAGGGACAGGAGAAAGTGAGACCAGGGGAAGAGTAGCTGAGGTGAAGCCAGGGAAAAGGCGAGTAGCCAAGGCCGAGAGAAAGTGAAGCCAGGAGAAGGGGAGGAGCCAAGGTCGGGAGAAAGTGAGGCCAGGAGAAGGCGAGTAGCCAAGGCCATGAGAAAGTGAGGCCAGGAGAAGGCGAGTAACCAAGGCCAGGAGAAGGTGAGTTGCCAAGGCTTGGAGAAAGTGAGGCCAGGAGAAGGCGAGTAGCCATGGCCAGGAGAAGGTGAGTAGCCATGGCCAGGAGAAAGTGAGGCCAGGATAAGTTGAGTAGCCAAGGCCAGGAGAAGGTGAGTAGCCAAGGCAGGGAGAAAGTGAGGCCAGGAGAAGGTGAGTAGCCAAGGCTGGGAGAAAGTGAGACAAGGAGAAGGTGAGTAGCCAAGTCCAGAAGAAAGTGAGGCCAGGAGAAGGTGAGTAGCCAAGGCCAGGAGAAAGTGAGACCAGGAGTAGGTGAGTAGCCAAGGCCAGGAGAAAGTGAGGCCACGAGAAGGTGAGTAGCCAAGGCCAGGAGAAAGTGAGGCCAGGAGAAGGTGAGTAGCCAAGGCCAGTAGAAAGTGAGGCCAGGAGAAGGTGAGTAGCCAAGGCTGGGAAAAAGTGAGGCCAGGAGAAGGTGAGTAGCCAAGGCTGGAAAAAAGTGAGGCCAGAAAAAGATGAGTAGCCAAGGCTAGGAGAAAGTGAGACCAGGAGAAGGTGAGTAGCTAAGGTCGAGAGAAAGTGAGGCCAGGAGTAGGTGAGTAGCCAAGGCAAGGAGTAGGTGAGTATCCAAGGCCAGGAGAAAGTGAGGCCAGGAGAAGGTGAGTAGCCAAGGCCAGGAGAAAGTGAGGCCAGGAGAAGGTGAGTAGCCAAGGCTGGGAAAAAGTGAGGCCAGAAAAAGATGAGTAGCCAAGGCTGGGAGAAAGTGAGGCCAGGAGAAGGTGAGTAGCTAAGGCCGGGAGAAAGTAAGGCCAGGAGAACGTGAGTAGCCAAGGCTAGGAGAAAGTGAGACCAGGAGCAGGTGAGTAGCCAAGGCCAGGAGAAAGTGAGGCCAGGAGAAGGTGAGTAGCCAAGGCCGGGAGAAAGTGAGGCCAGGAGCAGGTGAGTAGCCAAGGCCAGGAGAAAGTGAGGCCAGGAGAAGGTGAGTAGCCAAGGCCAGAAGAAAGTGAGGTCAGGAGAAGGTGAGTAGCCAAACCCGGGAGAAAGTGAGGCCAGGAGGTAAGTATATCCCAGAGGTAGAAAGGAATCTAAAAATTTGAAATGCGTTGAATGTCCCCATTCCATTAAGCAGCCTCCAATCTTAAACATCATGGCTGTTGATTAAGAAATGGTTTTGGGAGTACCACCCAGCACATATACCAGACTCACTGTCAAACCTTTATGGGTTATTTAATGGATGTCTTGTTAAAACAATTTGTAAAAAGTCTTTTGATACTTTTCAATTAAAGATGGAACTTTTTAGATAAAATGTTCTTTTGTTTTTGTCTGGTTGCCTTCAAAATCCCATAGAGGACAGAATAAAACTTATTGTTAAAATACAGGGATGGTGGCAACCGGTTACCCTTTACCGAGTGAACTATACATTCTTTACAGGGCAAAGATGGTCATCAGGACAGGTTCTCTCTTTCTTCCTTTTTTTTTTTCCTTTAATAGCATCAGGGTTGCTTTAAATTGACTCTTGGAGACTCGGAGTATGGAGGCCGCCATTGCTGACCTCTTCTTTGAGAATACTAGTTCCCTGGCCATCAGGTTTACATTTTAGTTTCAGTTCTTTTGATTTTGATTAAAAACTCCCTTACTGCATGCTTGTTGGGGGGTCAGACACAACCATTTGAAAAAAAAAAAAGCAATGGCGGCCTCCGCGCTTTTTTTAGGATACAGTCAGATTTTTATCTTTTAGATTTTTTTTGGGGGGGGGGGGGGATGCGCCCAACAACCACAAAACAAATATGGCTGTCATCAATGAAAATAACTGAAGAACATTTGAGCGTCTTGGCAGCTCACAGACGTTTAATTGATTGCTGCTTTTATGGAAGACAAACTTGGAATTTCCTGTGCGCCGTGGGCGTGCATCTTTGGACGCGCAGCTAATCGTCCCTATTCATGTTCCATCCTGTACATACACTTACGTGGTCTAAATTTAGAGGGGAAAAACAGGCTGATTACACCAAAGACACTTGGTATCCCAGATGTCCCGTAGTTTTCTCTTCTGACAACCTCCTGTGAAGGAGATCAGATGGAGAGGAAATCACTAAAGGAGACTATTAATAACATCCGAGCGAGCGTCACTTTTCATACATCGCTGCACTGTGCCCAGTTCACAGCTTAATTATTATGCTCTGCGGATCATAAAACATTATTTTTCACACTCTTTTTACCTTTTCTTTTTGTATATCAGTGCAGCTGATCTTTTGCAACCACTTTTAGCCATTCAACGTGAATGATGCCCAAGCCTGGGACATACAATAATGCATTTATTGCAGCACCCCCCATTTATTGTTATGGTAGCCGGCAACACATCCACACTTCAGGGCACCAGATTTAACCCCTTGACCTCCGGAAGATCTACCCCCCCTCTCCCATGACCGGGCCATTTTTTTGCTATGCGGCACTGCGTTACTTTAACTGACAACTGCGCTTGTGTGACGCTGCACCCAAATAAAATTTATGTACTTTTATTTCCCCCCACAAATAGAGCTTTCTTTTCGTGGTATTTGATCACCTCTGCGGATTTTATTTTTTGCGCTATAAACAAAAAAGGACCGACAATTTTGAAAAATTTGCTATAAAACATTTCCAAAAAAAAAATGTATTCATATGTATTCTGCTAAATACTTTTGTGTTCCCCGCAGGTGTTTTCTAACTGTGGGGACTGTGTTGGGTGCATTTTAAAAAAAATGTATAGCACCGATCAATGTAATAATTAGACATGTGCAATTCGTTTAGTTCTGAATTCGTTTTTTTACGAATTTTGACACATTTGTTAATTTCCGAATTTTTCAATTTCCGAAATGTCGAATTTTGAATTTCAGAAATTGGAAAATTTTGGAAATTGGAGAAATTCGGAAATTGGAAATTCGGAAATTGGAGATATTCGGAAATTGGGGAAAATTCGGAAATTGGAGATATTCGGAAATTGGAGAAATTCGGAAATCTGAGAAATTCCAAAATTTGAAAATCCGAAAATAAGAATGAAAATCTGAACATTCAAAAGAATGAAAATCTGAAATAATAACTAACAGTAAATATTAAATTATAGTTATTGGAATTTCCTTTCAAATTTGGCTGTTAGTGAACGTATTTGAACGAATTATCTGAAATAACGAATGCCGTATCTAAAGGAAGGGAACGTAACGATCTAATAATAATAAATGGAAATGAAAAAAATACCGCGCTACCAAATCCCCACCAGCAGCAGTTAAATTGTGAGATATGCACAAAAAACTACAATGAAACAGGAAAAAAACTGCGCTAATATAATAAATAATAATATCAATAATAAAACCTTTTTATTATTATTATTTATTATTAATTTGTTCCATTCCATTTGTTTAGATGCGGCATTCGTTATTTCGGATAATTCGGAACTTCAGATACATTTGCAAAGCTCACAAACAGCCAAATTTGAAAGGAAATTCCAATACCTATAATTTAATATTTAGTTATTATTAGTTAGTTATTATTTTGAATTTTACTGAAATTTTTCTCTCTTTTTTTCAAATTCCTGAATTTCTGAATTCCAAAAATTCAGAAATTTGAAAATTCGGAATTTGAAAATTTCGTAAATTTGAAAATTCGGAATTCGGAAATTCGACAATCCGAATTTTTCGGATTTCTGATAAAAGTAAAAAAAACGAATGAAACAAAGATGAAAATGAACAAATTCTTTGTCAGTGCACATGTCTAGTAATAATGTCACTGGTCCCCAAAAAGTGTATTTTGGGGGGGTCGCAGTCTCGCTAAAAATCGCAGCCATTACCAGTAAAAACAATAAAAAAATAAATAAAAGTCCCTAAATCTTTCCCATAGTTTGTAAACGCTATAACTTTTGCGCAAATCAATCAATATACGCTTATTGCAATTTTATTTTTTTTTTACCAAATATGTAGAAGAATATATATCGGCCTAAGCTGATGAATGAATTTGTTTATATATATATATTTTTTGGATATGTATTATAGCAGAAAGTAAAAAAAAAATAAAAAAATATATATATTTTTTTTTTTTTCAGAATTGTCGCTCTTTTATAAAAACCGCCGAGGTGATCAAATACCACCAAAAGAAAGCTCTATTTGTGGGGGGAAAGAAAAGGGACATCAATTTTGTTTGGGTACAACGTCGCACGGCCGCGCAATTGTCAGTTAAAACGACGCAGTGCCAAATCACAAAAAATGCTTTGGTAATGAAGGGGGCAAATCCCTTCCGGGGCTGAAGTGGTTCAATTGTCATACAAATATATATTTGAAATCAATTTTTTTAATTTTTTTGGCAATAACACAGTGTGGGCGAATTTCTGCCAGTCACCGCCTGCTGTCACGCCCCCCTCCATCCTGTGTCTTAGAATAACAGGGAGGTGAAACCTCCACCAATCTACATGTAATATCCTGCCCCCCCCCCATTGTATTTATCTGGTTAGTGAGCATGGAGGAGGGAGAGAGGGAGCGGGTTGTCATTTACCAATGTGTATACGTCCCCCCATGTGTGACTCTATAGCAGTGATGGTGAACCTTGGCACCCCCAGATGTTTTGGAACTACATTTCCCATGATGCTCATGCACTCTGCAGTGTAGTTGAGCATCATGGGAAATGTAGTTCCAAAACATCTGGGGGGCCAGGGTTCGTCATCACTGCTCTATAGTCACATGGGGCTGCTCAGATGTGATAAGGGGGAAATGCTCAGCATAGAAACTCGCTGAAAACTGAGCATGTGCAGAACTGCCAACACCGCTCTGCAAAATCCACAACTGAATTGGGGACATGGACAGGAGGGGGCGACAGAGAGCAGGAGGATCAACCAGGTGTTTTGCAGAATACAGAAAAGGAATGTTATAGTGATGAGTGGACAGCATGGAATACTCCATTTATTGATAGCTTTTTATGATGTGGGTTTAGTGACACTTTATTTTAGAACATTGCATTACCACACCACGATGGCCCCGAGATATGTGAACGGGTCCTAACACACAGGCTGGGGACTGCCTGATATTTGGAGACTTTCGTTGACATCATTTATCACCCCCCCGGGAATAACAAGGTGTTAGACGACCTTATTGAACATCATTCTCATTTACTAATCTGTTCAGTATCCCGATTTGTCTTTTTCTTTATTTTATGCCAAGATAGATTTAAGGCTCCATTTCTGCTTTCTGTGAACACAGGACCCATATTTCTTTTTTTTTTTTTAATTTTCTCTACCCATAAGAATAAATGATGTACATATGTGCTGTTCTCTTCTTCTTGGATTATTACTTGATGCGGCACATTGAGTTTATTCGCCATTACAGCTGTTAGAAGAGAGACCTTATTCCACCTCAATTATGGAGTCCATTAGTGCGCTGAACTTACAACTACCCACAAAATACTGTGAAAGCTTTAAAGGGACGCCGAGACGCAACGCTTAAGTAGGGAGCATATGTTGTATAAGTACCGAGGCATCTGCTGCCGTGTGCCAGGTGACACCGGAGATGTACGGCACAACCGGCTATGTGACCGATCAGATGCAACCAGAATATAAAAGTCTTCTCTTTTTTTGTAGATGTGCACAGAAATAGTAACATATAAACAGATAGCAAAATAATAATAATAATAATTAATAACAACGATATATTCCCCCTTTCATGAACACGCAGTTTTTTGCTATTCAGCACTGAGCTGCTTTAACTGGTAATTGCGCGGTCGTGCAGCACTGTACATAAATGACATTTTCCCCACATATAGAGCTTTCTTTTGGTGGTATTTGATTACATTTATATCATTTTTTTTTTCAAACAAATAGAACTTTCTTTTGGTGGTTTTCTTTACTTTCTGCTACAAAACATCCAATAAAAAGAATTAAAAAATCGAATTTCTTCATGAATTTTAGCCAAAATGTATTGGCACTGCAAACGCTTGCGATTTTACCCCAAATTCACAGCGTTTTTACCGCAAATTTACCACAAATTCACTGCAATTTAACCCCGAATTCACTGCAAATTTACAGCAAATTTACTGCGAAATGTACAGCGAATTTACTGCGATTTAGCAACAATTTTACAAAGATTTTACTGTGCTTATGGTGTGTTTTTCATAGGTCATGTGACTCAAAAATCACACAGAATTTGTATTTATTCATTCTTCTTATACTAGTAATGTCGGGTGGGAACATCATGGTGCGGGTGAGAGATGCACTGAAATTTCGGCTGCTGAAACATTTCAGCCAAAAAACGGTGTGAGAAAAAAAGGTGCTGATAATGGCACTGCAAACGCTTGTGATTTTACCCCGAATTCACTGCAATTTTACCCCAAATTCACTGTGATTTTACCCCAAATTCACTGCGATTTTACAGCGAATTTACAACAAATGCACTTCAATTTTACAGCAAATTTACCACAAATGCACTGCGATTTTACAGCAAACATACTGCGAATTTACAGCGAATTCACTGCGATTTTACTGCAAATTTACCACAAATTCACTGCAATTTTATAGCAAATTTACTGCAAAATTTACAGCGAATTTACGGCAAATTCACTGAGGTTTTACAGCGAATTTACTGCGATTTTGCGACAATTCAACCAAGATTTTACTGTGCTTATGGTGTGTTTCTCATAGGTCATGTGACTCAAAAATCACACAGAATTTGTATTTATTCATTTTTCTTATACTAGTAATGTCGGGTGGGAACATCATGGTGCGGGTGAGAGATGCACCGAAATTTCGGCTGCTGAAACATTTCAGCCGAAAAACGGTGTTATCAGCTTTTGGCCGATAAGAGAAAAAAAGGTGCCGATAATGGCACTGCAAACGCTTGTGATATTACCCCAAATTCACTGCGATTTTACAGCAAATTTACCCCGAATTCACTGCGATTTTACATCAAATTTACCCCGAATTCACTGCGATTTTACAGCAAATTTACCCCGAATTCACGGCGATTTTACAGCAAATTTACCCCGAATTCACTGCGATTTTACAGCAAATTTACCCCGAATTCACTGCGATTTTACAGCAAAATTACGGCGATTTCACTGCGATTTTGCGTCAATTTTACAAAGATTTTACTGGTGTGTTTTTCATAGATCATGTGACTCAAAAACCACATAGAATTTTTGTGTATTCATTTTTTTATACTAGTAATGTCGGGCGGGTGAGAGATGCACCGAAATTTTTTGCTGCTGAAACATTTCAGCCGAAAACGGCATTGTCAGCATTCAGCCGATGAGAGAAAAAGGTGCTGATGATGGCACTGAAAATGCACCCAATTTTACGGCGAATTACCAAGATTTTACAGTGCTTATGGTGTGTTTCATAGGTCATGTGACTCAAAAACCGCATCAAAAACATAACAAGGGTGCGTTAATGATACGTTCTTGCTGCGTTTTCAATGCATTTTAATGGGGAGGTGCGTTTTTTTTTTTTTTAACTGACCAAAAATGCAGAAAGCAGGATTTTTAAACACCACAACGGAAGCCCAACAGACCAGTGTGAAGACGTACATAGACTTTATAGGGATGCATTTTTCTTGAGCTTTTCTTGCACTATAGGTTCCCGATAATGGCCAACAATTCATATTAATTTACATTGATGATATTAATTAAAAAGTTGAATATAATACAATTATATATAAAAATATAAATATTTTTTAAAAACTGTTGGTTTCGCCATCTACCAGGATGATGAAGATGAAACGAGGACGAACATTTCAGGAGGACATCCCAGGAGGACATCTCAGGAGGACATCCCAGGAGGACATCTCAGGAGGACATCTCAGGAGGACATCCCAGGAGGACATCTCAGGAGGACATCTCAGGAGGACATCTCAGGAGGACATCCCAGGAGGACATCCCAGGAGGGCATCTCAGGAGGACATTTCAGGAGGACATCTCAGGAGGACATCCCAGGAGGACATCCCAGGAGGACATCTCAGGAGGACATCCCAGGAGGACATCTTAGGAGGACATCCCAGGAGGACATCTCAGGAGGACATCCCAGGAGGACATCTCAGGAGGACATCTCAGGAGGACATCTCAGGAGGACATCTCAGGAGGACATCCCAGGAGGACATCCCAGGAAGACATCTCAGGAGGACATCCCAGGAGGACATCCCAGGAGGACATCTCAGGAGAACATCTCAGGAGAACATCTCAGGAGGACATCTCAGGAGGACATCCCAGGAGGACATCTCAGGAGGACATCCCAGGAAGACAATCATCCCAAACACAAAGCCAAAGAGAAAGAAAATAAAGCTGCTAGAATGGTCCAGCCAATCACCTGACTTGTATCCAATAGAAAATCTATGGAAAGAACTAAAGATCAGAGTTCATAGAAGAGGCCCACAGAACCTTCAAGATCTGAAGACCAAAATCACACCCGAGCAACGCATGCGACTCATTCCTCCATACAGGAGGCGGCGTCTTGAAGCCGTCATTACCAACAAAGGATTTTGTACCAATTATTAAATACATTTCAGTTAGCGGGTTCGGTACTTTTTCCTGTGTCCTTCCATTTTATTACACAGAACTTAATTTCTGAACTTACCGTATTTATCGGCGTAGAACACGCACCTTCATTTTAAGGGGGAAGTTTCAGGAAAAAAAACTTAATTTTAAAAAAGAAATTTGAAGCAAAATAAGGGTCAGTGCCCATCAATGCAGCCTGATCAATGCCCATTTGTAGCCTCACAATTGCCCATCAATGCAGCCTGGTCAATGCCAATCTACAGCCTCACCGTTTCCATCAATGCAGCAGCCTCACCGTTTCCATCAATGCAGCCTGATCAATACCCATCTGCAGCCTCACAATGTCCCATCAATGCAGCCTGGTCAATGCCCATTTGCAGGCTCACAATGTCCCATCAATGCAGCTTGATCAATGCCCATCTGTAGCCTGATCAATGCCCACCTGTAGCCTCAGAATGTCCCATCAATGCAGCTTGATCAATGCCCATCTGTAGCCTGATCAATGCCCATCTACAGCCTCACAATTGCCCATCTGTAGCCTGATCAATGCCCATGTGCAGCCTCACAATTGCCCATCAATGCAGCCTGATCAATGCTCATCTGCAGCCTCACAATGTGCCATCAATGCAGCCTCACAATTGCCCATCTGCAGCCTCACAATGTGCCATCAATGCCCATCTGTAGCCTGATCAATGCCCATCTGCAGGCTCACAATTGCCCATCAATGCAGCCTGATCAATGCCCATCTGTAGCCTGATCAATGCCCATCTGCAGGCTCACAATTGCCCATCAATGCAGCCTGATCAATGCCCATGTGTAGCCTGATCAATGCCCATCTGCAGGCTCACAATTGCCCATCAATGCAGCCTGATCAATGCCCATCTGCAGCCTCACCTCAGATTACTGCTGCCTCGACCCCCGGCCCACAGTAAAGACCCCAATTGGGGTGGGCGGTCGGGTCCCGGCGGCGCACTTCCCCTCCACATAATGCAATAAAGTGGGAGATAAATGCTTGAACTGATGAATAAATATAATAAGTAAAACATATACCCAAATGTATTATGTTAGGTATTTAGCCAAGATACACATGTAAGTTGGAAACATATGACTGAATGGGTACAGACGAATAGATATTCCTGTGGTACAAAGAAATAATGCATAATATGGAATGTTCATAGGAGTCCTGTAGACCATATAGGTTGAAATATGTGACCCCCCCCCATCCTTCCCCCCCCCCCTTTTTCTTTTTTTTTTTTCCCATTTAATCTTAAACTGTATGTGTTGTGCAACTTGTACATGTTACTCTATATATTTTTCAATAAAAATCATTGAAAGAGATTACTGCTGCCTCGAAGGGGACAGGGAGGGGGGCGGGACGAGCGCTGTCAGATCACATACAGTGAGAATCTCCTGTTTACTCGGCGGCCTCTTTAATACAAAGCCCCGCCTCCTGCACCGGCTTCTATGATAGACAGAACACTGGTCCAATGCCGGCCCAGGAGGCGGGACTTCCTCCTACAGAGGTCGCTGAGAAAACAGGTGGTCCTAGCTGTATATAAATCTGACGGCGCTCGCCCCCCCCCCCTCCCCTCCGGGGCAGCCTGAATCGAAGTATCAGCGTATAAACACGCATACAATATTTGCACATGATTTTCAGGGTGAAAAAGTGCGCGGTACACGCTTATAAATACGGTATTTGTTTTGGTGTCTTTGTATGTACGGATTGGATGGGTTGTCACCGAGATGTGGGGAAAGTTTCTTGTTAATTTCACCTTTACCAATAGATTTACTGAGAAAAACAGTGACGTGTTCAATACTTATTTTATCCGCTGTGTATATATATATTATTTCTATTTTTTTTACAACAGTGGACCGTGCCTATGTAACGTGTATTAAGACAGCACATTGGGGCTGAGCATGGCACAGGTGACAACACTGGGGCCAGAGACAGAGCATTGTCACCCTGCACCAGGAAGTGCCCGAGCATGGCATAGGTGCCAGGAAGGTGGAACCGCAGCCTTGATCTTGGCAGCACTGGTCAGCAGTGTCAGAAACCGTGAAACCAGACCGAGACAGAAGTACAGTTAAAGAGGAAGTAAACCCTGATGGGCTTTACTTCCTCTTTGTTTCCCTGCAAAGGTAAAACATAATGGACTACTATGCATCGCATCGCATCGCATCGCATAGTAGCCCATTATGTGTCACTTGCCTGACACAGAAGCCTGCGATGTCACCAATGTCCCCGCTGGCTGGAAGCGCCCATCTTCGCCCCTCTTTCTTTCGGGGCCGCAAACTCCGGCTCTGTGGCTGGCCGGAGTCGTGTGACGTCACTCCCGCGTGCGCAGGAGCCGCCAGTCATGACATGACCCCAGCTAGAAAAGGCACAGCGTGCCCTTTCTAAAGAATACATCGGCGCATGTGCAGAACAACTCATGGTACGGGGAATTGTATATATATATTAGGGGGGGCATCATCACTGGCCTCACGATTCGATTACGATTATCCGGTCCACGATTCAATCCGATTCCGCGATGCATCACGATTACTGCACACGGCTTTCATCCAAAAAATTCAAGCAGTCAGAAGAACTCCATTTTCTAAATTTTATCTTTTCTTAAAAAAAGACAACACTCCCTGCATGTAGCAAAGTGTAAACACAGCAGACAACTTAAAGAGGAGCTCCAGACCACCCCCAAATGACTACAGAAGATGGTAAGAGGCTGCAGACATAGTACAGGACATGGTCAGAGACTGCAGACATAATACAGGAGATGATCAGAGACTGCAGACATAGTACAGGAGATGATCAGAGAATGCAGACATAGTACAGGAGATGATCAGAGACTGCAGACATAGTACAGGAGATGATCAGAGACTGCAGACATAGTACAGGAGATGATCAGAGACTGCAGACATAGTACAGGAGATGATCAGAGACTGCAGACATAATACAGGAGATGATCAGAGACTGCAGACATAGTACAGGAGATGATCAAAGACTGCAGACATAATACAGGAGATGGTCAGAGACTGCAGACATGAAACAGGAGATGATCAGAGACTGCAGACATAGTACAGGAGATGATCAGAGACTGCAGACATAATACAGGAGATGATCAGAGACTGCAGACATAGTACAGGAGATGATCAGAGACTGCAGACATACTACAGGAGATGATCAGAGACTGCAGACATGATACAGGAGATGATCAGAGACTGCAGACATAATACAGGAGATGATCAGAGATTGCAGACATGAAACAGGAGATGATCAGAGACTGCAGACATAATACAGGAGATGATCAGAGACTGCAGACATAATACAGGAGATGATCAGAGACTGCAGACATAGTACAGGAGATGATCAGAGACTGCAGAAATAGTACAGGAGATGATCAGAGACTGCAGACATAGTACAGGAGATGATCAGAGACTGCAGACATAGTACAGGAGATGATCAGAGACTGCAGACATAGTACAGGAGATGATCAGAGACTGCAGACATAGTACAGGAGATGATCAGAGACTGCAGACATAGTACAGGGGATGATCAGAGACTGCAGACATGATACAGGAGATGGTCAGAGACTGCAGACATGAAACAAGAGATGGCCAGAGACTACAGACATAGTACAGGAGATGGTCAGAGACTGCAGACATGATACAAGAGATGATCAGAGACTGCAGACATAATACAGGAGATGATCAGAGACTGCAGACATAGTACAGGGGATGATCAGAGACTGCAGACATAGTACAGGGGATGATCAGAGACTGCAGACATGATACAGGAGATGGTCAGAGACTGCAGACATAATACAGGAGATGATCAGAGACTGCAGACATAGTACAGGAGATGATCAGAGACTGCAGACATAGTACAGGGGATGATCAGAGACTGCAGACATGATACAGGAGATGGTCAGAGACTGCAGACATGATACAAGAGATGGCCAGAGACTACAGACATAGTACAGGAGATGGTCAGAGACTGCAGACATGATACAAGAGATGATCAGAGACTGCAGACATAATACAGGAGATGATCAGAGACTGCAGACATAATACAGGAGATGATCAGAGACTGCAGACATGAAACAGGAGATGATCAGAGACTGCAGACATAATACAGGAGATGGTCAGAGACTGCAGACATGATACAGGAGATGATCAGAGACTGCAGACATGATACAGGAGATGATCAGAGACTGCAGACATAGTACAGGAGATGATCAGAGACTGCAGACATAATACAGGAGATGATCAGAGACTGCAGACATAGTACAGGAGATGGTCAGAGACTGCAGACATGATACAAGAGATGATCAGAGACTGCAGACATGATACAGGAGATGATCAGAGACTGCAGACATAGTACAGGAGATGATCAGAGACTGCAGACATAATACAGGAGATGATCAGAGACTGCAGACATAGTACAGGAGATGGTCAGAGACTGCAGACATGATACAAGAGATGGCCAGAGACTACAGACATAGTACAGGAGATGGTCAGAGACTGCAGACATAGTGCAGGAGATGATCAGAGACTGCAGACATGATACAGGAGATGATCAGAGACTGCAGACATAGTACAGGAGATGATCAGAGACTGCACACATAGTACAGGAGATGGTCAGAGACTACAGACATAATACAGGAGATGATCAGAGACTGCAGACATAGTACAGGAGATGATCAGAGACTGCAGACATACTACAGGAGATGATCAGAGACTGCAGACATGATACAGGAGATGATCAGAGACTGCAGACATAGTACAGGAGATGATCAGAGACTGCAGACATAATACAGGAGATGATCAGAGATTGCAGACATGAAACAGGAGATGATCAGAGACTGCAGACATAGTACAGGGGATGATCAGAGACTGCAGACATGATACAGGAGATGGTCAGAGACTGCAGACATGATACAAGAGATGATCAGAGACTGCAGACATAGTACAGGAGATGATCAGAGACTGCAGACATAGTACAGGAGATGATCAGAGACTACAGACATAGTACAGGAGATGGTCAGAGACTGCAGACATAATACAGGAGATGATCAGAGACTGCAGACATGAAACAGGAGATGATCAGAGACTGCAGACATAATACAGGAGATGGTCAGAGACTGCAGACATAATACAGGAGACGATCAGAGACTGCAAACATAATACAGGAGATGATCAGAGACTGCAGACATAATACAGGAGATGATCAGAGACTGCAGACATAATACAGGAGATGATCAGAGACTGCAGACATAGTACAGGAGATGGTCAGAGACTGCAGACATGATACAAGAGATGGCCAGAGACTACAGACATAGTACAGGAGATGGTCAGAGACTGCAGACATAGTGCAGGAGATGATCAGAGACTGCAGACATGATACAGGAGATGATCAGAGACTGCAGACATAGTACAGGAGATGATCAGAGACTGCACACATAGTACAGGAGATGGTCAGAGACTACAGACATAATACAGGAGATGATCAGAGACTGCAGACATAGTACAGGAGATGATCAGAGACTGCAGACATACTACAGGAGATGATCAGAGACTGCAGACATGATACAGGAGATGATCAGAGACTGCAGACATAGTACAGGAGATGATCAGAGACTGCAGACATAATACAGGAGATGATCAGAGATTGCAGACATGAAACAGGAGATGATCAGAGACTGCAGACATAGTACAGGGGATGATCAGAGACTGCAGACATGATACAGGAGATGGTCAGAGACTGCAGACATGATACAAGAGATGATCAGAGACTGCAGACATAGTACAGGAGATGATCAGAGACTGCAGACATAGTACAGGAGATGATCAGAGACTACAGACATAGTACAGGAGATGGTCAGAGACTGCAGACATAATACAGGAGATGATCAGAGACTGCAGACATGAAACAGGAGATGATCAGAGACTGCAGACATAATACAGGAGATGGTCAGAGACTGCAGACATAATACAGGAGACGATCAGAGACTGCAAACATAATACAGGAGATGATCAGAGACTGCAGACATGATACAGGAGATGATCAGAGACTGCAGACATGATACAGGAGATGATCAGAGACTGCAGACATGATACAGGAGATGATCAGAGACTGCAGACATAATACAGGAGATGATCAGAGACTGCAGACATGATACAGGAGATGATCAGAGACTGCAGACATAATACAGGAGATGATCAGAGACTGCAGACATAATACAGGAGATGATCAGAGACTGCAGACATGATACAGGAGATGATCAGAGACTGCAGACATGATACAGGAGATGATCAGAGACTGCAGACATGATACAAGAGATGGTCAGAGACTGCAGACATAATACAGGAGATGGTCAGAGACTGCAGACATGATACAAGAGATGATCAGAGACTGCAGACATGATACAAGAGATGATCAGAGACTGCAGACATGATACAAGAGATGATCAGAGACTGCAGACATGATACAGGAGATGATCAGAGACTGCAGACATGATACAAGAGATGGTCAGAGACTGCAGACATAGTACAGGAGATGATCAGAGACTGCAGACATAGTACAGGAGATGGTCTTTTGTGTATTCAAAGTAATTCCAGTGCTGAGTGTGCTCTGCTGTGTCATTCCTGATTTCTGGTGAATGATTTGAACATAGCAGAGCACACTCAGCACTGGAATTACTTTGAATACACAAAAGATTTCTTTCAATTAGATCACAGATTTATATATTTCAGGACTATATTTATTCACTAATTAATAACAGTCTTTTGTACATCACCACAAAGCACTGCACACCATTTTTTGTTTTTTATTGCCCTATCTGCATGCTTAGTGTGTAGAGGTGGGGGTGGGGGGGGAGTAGAGGACTGTGTGGATGCTGGTCGAGAAGGATGGGAATTGGTCCGTGGTGACACTGGGCAGGGGAGTGCTATGGTAATGAAACAGTATTATATGGTGATAGGTTAGTGGTGAGGGGGCGGGGTATTGGTCAGCTTGCCTTGGATAGCACAGTCTGGCACCCCCCTTACCACTTCCACCTCCCCTCGGTGTCCTCCCCGTGGCCCCCTCACCTGGCTGATCCATCACATCTGGCTGGAATTGCCGCGGCTCCACTCTCCTCCTCAGAGCTCCGTGCTCCACAAGCTGGCCGCCGCCACTCTTAGCAGCAGCAGTTCCAAACACCGGCGCTCCATGTCCTCGCCAAAGTGCACACAGCGTCGCTCCTCGATGCAGGGCAGCAGGGGATGACGCCAGTGGGAGGCAGGAAGCGAGAAAAGCCGGCGCGGCTTACTCCGACTCTTCGGTGGCTTTCTGCTCCGCTCGGTCGCGAAGTCAGGCATAACGCAGCGCGAGGATGACGTGATCCAGACATCGATTATTCCAGTAGTAGCATCGATGCCGCATCGTATATGGTCAAATCGCGATGCATCGATGCTACGATTATTTTCAACAGCCCTAATACCGGTGTATATATATATATATATATATATATATATATATATATATATATATATATATATAAAACTCACAGTGGTGTAGTGGGTAGCACTCTCGCCTAGCAGTAAAAAGGGTCGCTGGTTTGTATCCCAACCACGACACTATCTGCCTGGGGTTTATATGTTCTCCCTGTGCCTGCGTGGGTTTCCTCCGGGTACTCCGGTTTCCTCCCACACTCTAAAGACATGCTGGGAGGTTAGTTGGCTTCTGTCTAAATTGGCCCTAGTATATGAATGTGCAAAATATCTTTTTTTGCAGTATATGAATGTGCGTTAGGGACCTTAGATTGTAAGCTCCTTGAAGGTAGGGACCGATGTGAATGTACAATGTATATGTAAAGCACTGTGTAAATTGACGGCACTATAAGTATCTTAAATAATAATTATATATTAAGGATCGCAAGAATCGTTAGAAACTCGTGATCTTCATTCTAAGCAAAAAAAAAAAATTTGTGATTCTCATTTTGGCCAGACTCATGCAGCTCTACCCAGAGGTGATCAAATACCACTAAAAGAAAGCTCTATATGTGGGGAAAAATGTAATTTGTGTTGCACGACCGCACAATTACCAGTTAAAGTAGCGCAGTGCTGAATTGCAAAAAATGGCCTGGTCATGAAGAGGGGGGGGGGAGATCTGAAGTGGTTGAGCCCCAACGTCTGTTGTGGATGTTCTCATCTGTCCATGTGCAGGTCGCTGCGAGCACGTTCGTATGCTTGCGCACGCTTATTAAGATGCCCGCGCTTGAAAATGTGCATCTTTATGGGCATGAATATGAAGATGAGCTCTCTGACGGGGGACACGAGGCTTCCACTTCTCATGGTGAACATCTCGGAATACACGGCTCTCCTCGTACATGTGACCTCCTCCTCCTCCTCTTCTAAGATGCTCTGGATAGAAGCTGAGGAGGAATAATAGTATGAGATGTCCCCAGGATCCCTCAGAAGTTCTGGACGGGTACATTCGACCTCCAATGGACCTCTCTCGATGTTCGATCGACCTTCCTCCGGCTGGTTTTTGCATTGCTAAGACTTGTATGAGGAGAGAAGCATTTCTGATGTAAATATAACTCCCTTATAAAAAGATATATATCTAAAGAACATTGTTGTGGTTGGGTAGAGCTGATTGAAGGTCTATGAATAGACATAATAAGATAAACATGTTATCACCGAGTACAATAGTGGCTGGGGGGGGGGAGGGGGGGTTTGAAGAGATGATTGCCAAGCAACATGCTGACAGGTGATTATGTACAATGTAACAATAAACCGCGTACCAGAGATTGTCTCCATTGTCCTGAATGTCTGCGATGGATCGTCGGGAAATCAGGGAACATGTCAGACATAGAAGAAGAAGAATAGAAGAGGGGGGAGGACTCCGAGCCTCTCCAAGGTCCACTGAAGCCGAGACAAAAGAAAACCAGAAAAACGGCGTCTCTGTCTGGGAGCGCGCCGGAAAGTTTTACTAAAATTGGGTTTTTATATGAGATTTGCCATTTAATAGGGAGAAAGAAGCGTCCGGAGTCCAGAGTGGTGCCACACCCGATGGAAGGATTACATTCGTCTACTGAAAATAACAAGTGTACAAATCTGACCGACGCGTTTCGGGGAGGTAAGCCGCCTCCTCCTTCATACTAGCATACAAACATTAAAAAAAAATGTACAGTCACTATTTGTAATAGAAGTATAGAGTAAAAAAACAGAAAAGATATATTTCCATATAAACAGAGTCAGAAGAAATGATCAAGGCCGGCACTACTATAAGGAGGCTTAAAGGGGAGCTCTGCCCAAAAAGTGGAACTTCCGCTTATCTGTCGTTGTCCCCCCTCCCTTCGTAGTGCCACCTCTTGGGGGGGGGAGGGGGGAACAGGTACCTGTTTTTGACATGTAAGCCTTTCTCACTTCCGGGAGATTGCGCCGCCATCCCTCGGAAGTCCCCCCCTCCCTTCTTCCACCGACCGGGCAGCTAGAAAGTTTGGAGACATGGGGGGGGATGGATGTAAACCCTCTCTCTTCCTTTTCTAAACTCCTGCCATAGGGGTTATCTATAAGGATAGACACGCCTCCTGCTTGTATCTTTACCTGTCAAATGTCTCCCCTCTGTCTGTTATTAGACCCGAAAAAACTGCAGATTCTGTGGGCGGGGTCTGTTGTCTGGAGCTCGGTGGGTGGAGTCGTGATGTCAGTAGACTCCCCGCCCACCTCTACACTCCCCCTTGTCAATATGCATTTTCTCCTGTGTATTTCTTACACTGAACTTCTGCTGTGATCTCTAACATCCAGTGAAAAGACAGGAAAGTCACCACATGACTTCAGCATGCCCAATCACACTGAGGTGTGGAGCAGCCAATCCTGGGAGAGCTGCAGAAGAAAAGAGGAGGGGATCTGAAGTACACAGAATGTCTCTCTCGTACCCGTCACTCACAGCAAAGGGGGGGAAGAACTGACTCCTATTCCTCTGTGTGTCAGTTTTTATCTCACTAAAAAAAGATAAGAGGATTGCTCAGAGCTGGATTAACTCTTTGTGGCAAGACTGGGCACAGATGACATGAAATCCTATACTGTACAAGGTGCAAGCCTTAACCGCTTCCTGACCAGCGCACGGCGATATACGTCGGCACAATGGCACGGCTGTGCAAATGGGCGTACCTGTACGTCCCCTTTAAGACGCGCCATTGTGGGCGCACGCCTGCCGCCTACTCTGTGACTGCGAACTCGATGTCTCACGAAGCGGCAGAACGGGGAGAGGCCTATGTAAACAAGGCATTTCCCTGTTCTGCCTTGTGACATGACAGAGATCTACTGCTCCCAGTCATCGGGAGCCGTGATCGCTGTCATGTCAGTGGTAGCCCATCCCCCCCCACAGTTAGAATCACTCCCTAGGACACACTTAACCCCTTGATCGCCCCCTAGTGTTTAACCCCCTTCCCTGCCAGTGTCATTTACACAGTAATCAGTACATTTTTATAGCACTGATCGCTGTATAAATGTGAATGGTCCTGAAAATGTGTCAAAAGTGTCCGATGTGTCCGCCATAATGTCGCAGTCATGATGAAAATCGCAGATCGCCGCCATTGCTAATAAAAAAAAAATAATAATAATAAAAATGCCATAAAACTATCCCCTATTTTGTGGACGCTATAACTTTTACACAAACCAATCGATATACGCTTATTGCGATTTTTTTTTTTACCAAAAATATGTAGAAAAATACGTATCGGCCTAAACTGAGGAAAAAATATGTTTTTTATATATTTTTGGGGGATATTTATTATAGCAAAAAGTAAAAAAAATGCTTCTTTTTCAAAATTGTTGCTTATTTTTTGTTTATAGCGCAAAAAATAAAAACTGCAGAGGTGATCAAATACCACCAAAATAAAGCTCTATTTGTGGGGGAAAAAAGGACATCAATTTTGTTTGGGTGCGACGTCGCACGACCGCGCAATTGTCAGTTAAAGTAGCATATCGCAAAAATTGCCCTGGTCATGAAGGGAGGGGGGGTAAATCACCCAGAGGGCAAGTGGTTAAGCTTTGACAATAAAACCTGGAAGCTGATTGGTTTCTATGCAGAGTTGCCCCAGATTTTGCCCTCTCCGGCTTTAGTAAATCCCCCCCCCCCCCCGATGTGTTGCTGTGACCGTTAGCGGTGCGATTCCAATGGTGTGTGATGTCCTCAGGAACTCGCCCTCGCCAGCAATCGGAAACAATCCCAATCTGATGATGTGTGCCTTCATCTGAAGACAGTCCACTGGGATCTAATTCAGGATTATAGACATTGATTACCCAGGTGATCAATAAGAATCATCTATAACAGGATCAGACGAATGTGATCATTAGGACAGATGTGACTTCCTGCCCCCCCCCCACCTCCAATTTGGTCTCAATCAGCATATCAAACATGATGACTCTTGAAATCCCGTCTTCCCATCTCGTTGTCTCTCCCCGCTCTGAGCCAGGAAGTCTCCCCCATATAAGGACTTCTTTCCTGCTCGACGTAACGCCGCGTCTCCCTCCTCGCCTCCCCTCCTCGCTCAGCCTTTTATGTCCTGAGTGCTGAGAGGGGATCAAGCTGTGAATGGCCCTTTTTTTCCTTCCTCCCGATGACAGTCTGTCCGCCCTCACAGCAAGATGTCACCGTCACATCATCTGTCCTAATTACCAGAGCCAACCCCCCCCCTTACCCACCGCCACCCCCCCCCCCCCCCCACCTAACACCGCCACCCCTCCACCCACCGCCACCTTTTCTGGGAACGGAAGCGAGGATTTCTCATCCTGACCTCCATATTGCTGTTTACATAATAAACGTTTCAAGGATCACACAGAGCGCTATTTCTGATCGCCGCGCATTTCTCTCGTTTTTTTTCTTAGTTTATGTAAACTTGACAGCAGAGCGCCGTCCGGGGACACGGGGAAGTCTGCTCTTATTTAGTCACACAGGTAGCAAGCCGCCTCGAGGTGGGCAGGTATATAGGGGGGCCGTATAATATATATATATAGAAGAAATGACACTTGTCTACAATGTAAAGTAGTGAGTGTACAGCTTGTATAACAGTGTAAATTTGCTGTCCCCTCAAAATAACTCAACACACAGCCATTAATGTCTAAACCGCTGGCAACAAAAGTCAGTACACCCCTATGTGAAAATGTCCAAATTGGGCCCAATTAGCCATTTTCCCTCCCCGGTGTCATTCGTCAGTGTTACAAGGTCTCAGGTGTGAATGGGAACCCCTAAGTAAAAATGTCCAAATTGGGCCCAAAGTGTCAATATTTTGTGTGGCCACCATTATTTTCCAGCACTGCCTTAACCCTCTTGGGCATGGAGGTCAGCAGAGCTTCACAGGTTGTCACTGGAGTCCTCTTCCCCTCCCCCATGATGACATCACAGTGCTGGTGGATGTTAGAGATCTTGCGCTCCTCCACCTTCCGTTTGAGGATGTCCCACAGATGATCAATAGGGTTTAGGTCTGGAGACATGCTTGGCCAGTCCATCACCTTTACCCTCAGCTTCTTTAGCAAGGCAGTGGTGGTCTTGGAGGTGTGTTTGGGGTGGTTATCATGTTGGAATACTGCCCTGCGGTCCAGTCTCTGAAGGGAGGGGATCATGCTCTGCTTCAGTATGTCACAGTACATGTTGGCATTCATGGTTCCCTCAATGATCTGTAGCCCCCCAGTGCCGGCAGCACTCATGCATCCCCAGACCATGACACTCCCACCACCATGCTTGACTGTAGACAAGACACACTTGTCTTTGTCCTCCTCACCTGGTTGCCCCCACACACGCTTGTCACCATCTGAACCAAATACGTTTATCTTGGTCTCATCAGACCACAGGACATGGTTCCAGTAATCTATGTCCTTAGTCTGCTTGTCTTCAGCAAACTGTTTGTGGACTTTCTTGTGCATCATCTTTAGAAGAGGCTTCCTTCTGGGATGACAGCCATGCAGACCAATTTGATGCAGTGTGCGGCGTATGGTCTGAGCACTGACAGGCTGACCCCCCACCCCTACAACCTCTGCAGCAATGCTGGCAGCACTCATACATCTATTTCCCAAAGACAACCTCTGGATATGACGCTGATCACGTGACCTCAACTTCTTTGGTGGACCATGGTGAGGCCTGTTCCTGAGTGGAACCTGTCCTGTTATACCGCTGTATGGTCTTGGCCACCGTGCTGCAGCTCAGTTTCAGGGTCTTGGCAATCTTCTTATAGCCTAGGCCATCTTTATGTAGAGCAACAATTCTTTTTTTCAGATCCTCAGAGAGTTCTTTGCCATGAGGTGCCATGTTGTACTTCCAGTGACCAGTATGAGAGAGTGAGAGCGATAACACCAAATTTAACACACCTGCTCCCCATTCACACCTGAGACCTTGTAACACTAACGAGTCACATGACACCGGGGAGGGAAAATGGCTAATTGGGCCCAATTTGGAGATTTTCACTTAGGGGTGTACTGACTTTTGTTGCCAGCGGTTTAGACATTAATGGCTGTGTGTTGAGTTATTTTGAGGGACAGCAAATTTACACTGTTATACAAGCTGTACACTCACTACTTTACATTGTAGACAAGTGTCATTTCTTCAGTGTTGTCACATGAAAAGAGAGAAGAAAAGATTTACAAAAATGTGAGGGGTGTACTTACTTTTCCGAGATAATGTATATAGGGGGCCCTACGGTGGGGTTACACGATCGGAAGGTCCTAGTGGTAATGCTATCAGCAGCCACTTTAATTAATGCTGAGGCTAATGCATGACTTACAACAAAACATTGTATTGCATGTCAGTAGATGGAGAGAAGAGATGATAGTTATTGGTGCACAGCCCCCCAACACAGAGATCAAAGTCCCCCCATAACTAATCATTCACTAACCCTAACATCAATGTTCACTTTAACCCCAACACTCCTGTCACCCCAAACCTATCCCTCCCTGTCACCCCAACACTATCCCTCCCTGTCACCCCAACACTATCCTTCCCTGTCACCCCAACACTATCCCTCCCTGTCACCCCAACACTATCCTTCCCTGTCACCCCAACACTATCCCTCCCTGTCACCCTAAACCTATCTCTTCCGGTAATCCCGACACTAATCTTCCCAACAGCTCTAACATTCACCTTTACATTAACCATCTTTGTAACCCTCATTCCTAACACTTACTGACAGAAGTCAGAGGTAGGTGACGATCGATGTACTTGTAGCGGGTCGTTGTGGTGAAATCCAATTTCCAGGTTTATTCCATTGAACTCACATTAACCCTTTTTGTCCCCCCCCTTCCCCGGGCTTCCTCCATGACACCCTCCTGTGTCCCCCCCCCCCCCCGGGCTTCCTCCATGACACCCTCCTGTGTCCCCCCCTCCCCCCCGGGCTTCCTCCATGACACCCTCCTGTGTCCCCCCCTCCCCCGGGCTTCCTCCATGACACCCTCCTGTGTCCCCCCCCCTCCCCTGGGGTTCCTCCATGACACCCTCCTGTGTCCCCCCCCTGGGCTTCCTCCATGACACCCTTCTGTGTCCCCTCCCCCCGGCCTTCTCCATGACACTCTCCTTTGTTCCATGACACCTCCTGTGTCCCCCCCCGGGCTTTCTCCATGACACTCTCCTGTGTCCCCCCCCCTCCCCCGGGCTTCCTCCATGACACCCTCCTGTGTCCCCCCCCCCGGGCTTCCTCCATGACACTCTCCTTTGTTCCATGACACCCTCCTGTGTCCCCCCCCGGGCTTTCTCCATGACACTCTCCTGTGTCCCCCCCCCTCCCCCGGGCTTCCTCCATGACACCCTCCTGTGTCCCCCCCCCCCGGGCTTCCTCCATGACACTCTCCTTTGTTCCATGACACCCTCCTGTGTCCCCCCCCGGGCTTTCTCCATGACATTCTCCTGTGTCCTCCCCCCTCCCCTGGGCTTCCTCCATGACACCCTCCTGTGTCCCCCCCCCCCCGGGCTTTCTCCATGACACTCTCCTGTGTCCTCCCCCCTCCCCTGGGCTTCCTCCATGACACTCTCCTGTGTCCTCCCCCCTCCCCTGGGCTTCCTCCATGACACCCTCCTGTGTCCCCCCCCCGGGCTTCCTCCATGACACTCTCCTTTGTTCCATGACACCCTCCTGTGTCCCCCCCCGGGCTTTCTCCATGACACTCTCCTGTGTCCTCCCCCCCTCCCCTGGGCTTCCTCCATGACACCGTCCTGTGTCCCCCCCCCTCCCCCGGGCTTCCTCCATGACACCCTCCTGTGTCCCCCCCCTCCCCCAGGCTTCCTCCATAACACCCTCCTGTGTCCCCTCCCCCGGGCCTTCTCCATGACACTCTCCTTTGTTCCATGACACCCTCCTGTGTCCCCCCCCGGGCTTTCTCCATGACACTCTCCTGTGTCCCCCCCCTCCCCCGGGCTTCCTCCATGACACCCTCCTGTGTCCCCCCCCCGGGCTTCCTCCATGACACTCTCCTTTGTTCCATGACACCCTCCTGTGTCCCCCCCAGGGCTTTCTCCATGACACTCTCCTGTGTCCCCCCCTCGGGCTTTCTCCATGACACTCTCCTGTGTCCCCCCCCCCCCGGGCTTTCTCCATGACACCTTCCTGTTTCCCCCCCCGGGCTTCCTCCATGACACCCTCCTGTGCCCCCCCCCTCCGGCCTTCTCCATGACACCCTCCTGTATCTCCCCCCTCCCCCGGGCTTCCTCCATGACACCCTCCTGTGTCCCCCCCCCTGGGCTTCCTCCATGACACCCTAATGTTCCCCCCCCCTCTCCCAGGCTTCCTCCATGACACCTTCCTGTGTCCCCCCCCTCCCCCGGGCTTCCTCCATGACACCCTCCTGTGTCCCCCCCCCTCCCCCAGGCTTCCTCCATGACACCCTCCTGTGTCCCCCCCTCCCCCGGGCTTCCTCCATGACACCCTCCTGTTCCCCCCCTCCCCCCGGGCTTCCTCCATGACACCCTCCTGTTCCCCCCCTCCCCCGGGCTTCCTCCATGACACCCTCCTGTCCCCCCCCCCTCCCTCGGGCTTCCTCCATGAGACCCTCCTGTGGGAATAAAGAGGACCTGTCAGTAAATTTACAAGTCTTCATGAGATAAATACTGACACATTCGGGATAAGGGGACACCTTTTTTTTCTATTGTTGCTCTCCCTGCTTCCTCCTCCCTTCTTATAATAGAATTGCAAAAAAACAAAAAACTTTTTTACTCAGTATATTTATATATATATTTTTAGGTCTTATTCTCACCTCTGTGCACATGATGTACCTGGACCCTGTGCATGCGCAGGAATGTCTCCGGTCACTCTGGGAACCGTCTCCTGGAAATTCTATGTCTCTCATCCCTGGAGGCGGATGGCGGGATCTCAATGTGCAGAAACATGGCGGATGTCTGAGAATTTACTGGTGGGGGGAGGGGGGGCGGTGCATGTGCACTGTGAGGACCCACCATAGATCCCAACAGGTGCTGCAAATCAACTCAAGATGATGGCACTGGAGAGGAGCACTGGGGAGGAGCACTGGAGAGGAGCACTGGGGAGGAACACTGGAGAGGAGCACTGGAGAGGAGCACTGGAGAGGAGCACTGGGGAGGAGCACTGGAGAGGAGAACTGGGGAGGAGAACTGCGGAGGAGAACTGGAGAGGAGAACTGGGAAGGAGAACTGGAGAGGAGCACTGGGGAGGAGCACTGGAGGAGAACTGGGGAGGAGCACTGGAGAGGAGAACTGGAGAGGAGCACTGGGGAGGAGCACTGGAGAGGAGAACTGGGGAGGAGAACTGGAGAGGAGAACTGGAGAGGGGAACTGGGGAGGAGCACTGGAGAGGAGCACTGGGGAGGAGCACTGGAGAGGAGCACTGGGGAGGAGCACTGGAGAGGATAACTGGGGAGGAGAACTGGAGAGGAGCACTGGAGAGGAGAACTGGGGAGGAGAACTGGAGAGGAGAACTGGGGAGGAGCACTGGAGAGGAGAACTGGGGAGGAGCACTGGAGAGAGAGCTTTTCCTAAAAGCAACACAACGCTGGACTAGGAATTGTAGCCTTTTATTTTTTACTTTTATCCAGGGACAATGTTCAAGATCTAAAAATGTTATTAATGTAAAGGGGAATTCCTTTTAACTCAAAAAAGGCTCTTCTATTAATCTCAGATGCCTCAATATCTACAAATTCCTTTTTTGTTGTTGTTGTTGCTGTGATCTGAGGGTGTCTACACTCATTCTCCCCGATCCCCCTGTATGTAGGAATGTAGTCACCCTCGCTTACTGACTCTTGAGATGGGAGATGGTCAATGGGGATACGATGGACTATGGGGGGAGATGATGGACTATGGGGGGAGATGATGGACTATGGGGAGATGATGGACTATGGGGAGACGATGGACTATGGGGATACGATGGACTATGGGGGGAGATGATGGACTATGGGGAGATGATGGACTATGGGGATATGATGGACTATGGGGAGATGATGGACTATGGGGAGATGATGGACTATGGGGGGAGATGATGGACTATGGGGATACGATGGACTATGGGGAGATGATGGACTATGGGGAGACGATGGACTATGGGGAGACGATGGACTATGGGGATATGATGGACTATGGGGAGACGATGGACTATGGGGATACAATGGACTATGGGGGGAGATGATGGACTATGGGGAGATGATGGACTATGGGGAGACGATGGACTATGGGGATATGATGGACTATGGGGAGAAGATGGACTATGGGGAGACGATGGACTATGGGGATATGATGGACTATGGGGGGAGATGATGGACTATGGGGAGATGATGGACTATGGGGATACAATGGACTATGGGAAGATGATGGACTATGGGGATATGATGGACTATGGGGAGATGATGGACTATGGGGAGATGATGGACTATGGGGAGATGATGGACTATGGGGAGACGATGGACTATGGGGGGAGACGATGGACTATGGGGGGAGATGATGGACTATGGAGGGAGATGATGGACTATGGGGAGACGATGGACTATGGGGGGAGATGATGGACTATGGGGAGACGATGGACTACGGGGGGATACGATGGACTATGGGGGGAGATGATGGACTATGGGGGGATACGATGGACTATGGGGGGAGATGATGGACTATGGGGGGATACGATGGACTATAGGGGGAGATGATGGACTATGGGGAGATGATGGACTATGGGGAGATGATGGACTATGGGGAGACGATGGACTATGGGGAGATGATGGACTATGGGGAGACGATGGACTATGGGGAGACGATGGACTATGGGGGGAGATGATGGACTATGGGGATACGATGGACTATGGGGAGACGATGGACTATGGGGATATGATGGACTATGGGGAGACGATGGACTATGGGGGGAGATGATGGACTATGGGGGGAGACGATGGACTATGGGGAGATGATGGACAATGGGGAGACGATGGACTATGGGGATACGATGGACTATGGGGGGAGATGATGGACTATGGGGAGATGATGGACTATGGGGATATGATGGACTATGGGGAGATGATGGACTATGGGAAGATGATGGACTATGGGGGGAGATGATGGACTATGGGAATACGATGGACTATGGGGAGATGATGGACTATGGGGAGACGATGGACTATGGGGATATGATGGACTATGGGGAGACGATGGACTATGGGGATACAATGGACTATGGGGGGAGATGATGGACTATGGGGAGATGATGGACTATGGGGATACAATGGACTATGGGGAGATGATGGACTATGGGGAGATGATGGACTATGGGGAGACGATGGACTATGGGGGGAGACGATGGACTATGGGGGGAGACGATGGACTATGGGGGGATACGATGGACTATGGGGGGAGATGATGGACTATGGGGGGATACGATGGACTATGGGGGGAGATGATGGACTATGGGGAGATGATGGACTATGGGGAGACGATGGACTATGGGGGGAGATGATAAACTATGGGAGGAGATGATGGACTATGGGGGGAGATGATGGACTTGGGGGGAGATGATGGACTATGGGGAGATGATGGACTATGGAAAGACGATGGACTATGGGGAGACGATGGACTATGGGGAGACGATGGACTATGGGGAGACGATGGACTATGGGGAGACGATGGACTATGGGGAGATGATGGACTATGGGGGGAGATGATGGACTATGAGTATTTAATGGACTATGGGGAGACGATGGACTATGGGGACACGATGGACTATGGGGATATGATGGACTATGGGGAGACGATGGACTATGGGGGGAGATGATGGACTATGGGGAGACGATGGACTATGGGGATATGATGGACTATGGGGAGACAATGGAATATGGGGGGAGATGATGGACTATGGGGAGACGATGGACTATGGGGATATGATGGACTATGGGGAGACGATGGAATATGGGGGGAGATGATGGACTATGGGGATATGATGGACTATGGGGAGATGATGGACTATGGGGAGATGATGGACTATGGGGAGACGATGGACTATGGGGGGAGACGATGGACTATGGGGGGATACGATGGACTATGGGGGGATACGATGGACTATGGGGGGATACGATGGACTATGGGGGGAGATGATGGACTATGGGGGGATACGATGGACTATGGGGGGAGATGATGGACTATGGGGAGATGATGGACTATGGGGAGATGATGGACTATGGGGAGACAATGGACTATGGGGGGAGATGATGGACTATGGGAGGAGATGATGGACTATGGGGGGAGATGATGGACTATGGGGAGACGATGGACTATGGGGAGACGATGGACTATGGGGAGACGATGGACTATGGGGAGACGATGGACTATGGGGAGACGATGGACTATGGGGAGATGATGGACTATGGGGGGAGATGATGGACTATGGGTATTTGATGGACTATGGGGAGACGATGGACTATGGGGACACGATGGACTATGGGGATATGATGGACTATGGGGAGACGATGGACTATGGGGGGAGATGATGGACTATGGGGAGACGATGGACTATGGGGATATGATGGACTATGGGGAGACGATGGAATATGGGGGGAGATGATGGACTATGGGGAGACAATGGACTATGGAGGGAGATGATGGACTATGAGGGGATACGATGGACTATGGGGGGATACGATGGACTATGGGGAGACGATGGACTATGGGGGGATATGATGGACTATGGGGAGAGGATGGACTATGGGGGGAGAAGATGGACTATGGGGAGACGATGGACTATGGGGGGAGATGATGGACTATGGGGAGATGATGGACTATGGGGAGATGATGGACTATGGGGAGACGATGGACTATGGGGAGACGATGGACTATGGGGAGATGATGGACTATGGGGGGAGATGATGGACTATGGGTATTTGATGGACTATGGGGAGACGATGGACTATGGGGACACGATGGACTATGGGGATATGATGGACTATGGGGAGACGATGGACTATGGGGGGAGATGATGGACTATGGGGTGACGATGGACTATGGGGATATGATGGACTATGGGGAGATGATGGAATATGGGGGGAGATGATGGACTATGGGGGGATACGATGGACTATGGGGGGATACGATGGACTATGGGGGGAGATGATGGACTATGGGGGGATACGATGGACTATGGGGGGAGATGATGGACTATGGGGAGATGATGGACTATGGGGAGATGATGGACTATGGGGAGACAATGGACTATGGGGGGAGATGATGGACTATGGGAGGAGATGATGGACTATGGGGAGAGATGATGGACTATGGGGGGAGATGATGGACTATGGGGAGACGATGAACTATGGGGAGACGATGGACTATGGGGAGACGATGGACTATGGGGAGACGATGGACTATGGGGAGACGATGGACTATGGGGGGAGATGATGGACTATGGGTATTTGATGGACTATGGGGAGACGATGGACTATGGGGACACGATGGACTATGGGGATATGATGGACTATGGGGAGACGATGGACTATGGGGGGAGATGATGGACTATGGGGAGACGATGGACTATGGGGATATGATGGACTATGGGGAGATGATGGAATATGGGGGGAGATGATGGACTATGGGGAGACGATGGACTATGGAGGGAAATGATGGACTATGAGGGGATACGATGGACTATGGGGGGATACGATGGACTATGGGGAGACGATGGACTATGGGGGGATATGATGGACTATGGGGAGACGATGGACTATGGGGGGAGAAGATGGACTATGGGGAGACGATGGACTATGGGGGGAGATGATGGACTATGGGGAGATGATGGACTATGGGGAGATGATGGACTATGGGGAGACGATGGACTATGGGGGGAGATGATGGACTATGGGGGGAGATGATGGACTATGGGGGGAGATGATGGACTATGGGGAGACGATGGACTATGGGGGGAGATGATGGACTATGGGGAGACGATGGACTATGGGGGGATACGATGGACTATGGGGGGAGATGATGGACTATGGGGGGATATGATGGACTATGGGGGGAGATGATGGACTATGGGGGGATACGATGGACTATGGGGGGAGATGATGGACTATGGGGAGATGATGGACTATGGGGAGATGATGGACTATGGGGAGACAATGGACTATGGGAGGAGATGATAGACTATGGGGGGGAGATGATGGACTATGGGGGGGAGATGATGGACTATGGGGGGAGATGATGAACTATGGGGAGATGATGGACTATGGGGAGACGATGGACTATGGGGAGACGATGGACTATGGGGGGAGATGATGGACTATGGGGGGAGATGATGGACTATGGGGATACGATGGACTATGGGGAGATGATGGACTATGGGGAGACAATGGACTATGGGGGGAGATGATGGACTATGGGGAGACGATGGACTATGGGGGGAGACGATGGACTATGGGGGAAGATGATGGACTATGGGGATATGATGGACTATGGGGATATGATGGACTATGGGGAGATGATAGACTATGGGGAGATGATGGACTATGGGGAGATGATGGACTATGGGGAGACGATGGACTAATGGGGGAAACGATGGACTATGGGGGGATACGATGGACTATGGGGGGATACGATGGACTATGGGGGGATACGATGGACTATGGGGGGAGATGATGGACTATGGGGGGATACGATGGACTATGGGGGGATACGATGGACTATGGGGGGATGATGGACTATGGGGGGAGATGATGGACTATGGGTATTTGATGGACTATGGGGAGACGATGGACTATGGGGACACGATGGACTATGGGGAGACGATGGACTATGGGGGGAGATGATGGACTATGGGGAGACGATAGACTATGGGGATATGATGGACTATGGGGAGACGATGGAATATGGGGGGAGATGATGGACTATGGGGAGACGATGGACTATGGGAATATGATGGACTATGGGGAGACGATGGAATATGGGGGGAGATGATGGACTATGGGGATATGATGGACTATGGGGAGATGATGGACTATGGGGAGACGATGGACTATGGGGGGAGACGATGGACTATGGGGGGATACGATGGACTATGGGGGGAGATGATGGACTATGGGGGGATACGATGGACTATGGGGGGAGATAATGGACTATGGGGAGATGATGGACTATGGGGAGATGATGGACTATGGGGAGACAATGGACTATGGGGGGAGATGATGGACTATGGGAGGAGATGATGGACTATGGGGGGAGATGATGGACTATGGGGGGAGATGATGGACTATGGGGAGACGATGGACTATGGGGAGACGATGGACTATGGGGAGACGATGGACTATGGGGAGACGATAGACTATGGGGAGATGATGGACTATGGGGGGAGATGATGGACAATGGGTATTTGGACTATGGGGAGACGATGGACTATGGGGACACGATGGACTATGGGGATATGATGGACTATGGGGAGACGATGGAATATGGGGGGAGATGATGGACTATGGGGAGACGATGGACTATGGAGGGAGATGATGGACTATGAGGGGATACGATGGACTATGGGGGTATACGATGGACTATGGGGAGACGATGGACTATGGGGGGATATGATGGACTATGGGGAGACGATGGACTATGGGGGGAGAAGATGGACTATGGGGAGACGATGGACTATGGGGGGAGATGATGGACTATGGGGAGATGATGGACTATGGGTAGATGATGGACTATGGGGAGACGATGGACTATGGGGAGACGATGGACTATGGGGAGACGATGGACTATGGGGGGAGATGATGGACTATGGGGGGAGATGATGGACTATGGGGGGAGATGATGGACTATGGGGAGACGATGGACTATGGGGGGAGATGATGGACTATGGGGAGACGATGGACTATGGGGGGATACGATGGACTATGGGGGGAGATGATGGACTATGAGGGGATACGATGGACTATGGGGGGATACGATGGACTATGGGGAGACGATGGACTATGGGGGGATATGATGGACTATGGGGAGACGATGGACTATGGGGGGGAGAAGATGGACTATGGGGAGACGATGGACTATGGGGGGAGATGATGGACTATGGGGAGATGATGGACTATGGGGAGATGATGGACTATGGGGAGACGATGGACTATGGGGAGACGATGGACTATGGGGATATGATGGACTATGGGGAGACGATGGAATATGGGGGGAGATGATGGACTATGGGGAGACAATGGACTATGGAGGGAGATGATGGACTATGAGGGGATACGATGGACTATGGGGGGATACGATGGACTATGGGGAGACGATGGACTATGGGGGGATATGATGGACTATGGGGAGACGATGGACTATGGGGGGAGAAGATGGACTATGGGGAGACGATGGACTATGGGGGGAGATGATGGACTATGGGGAGATGATGGACTATGGGGAGATGATGGACTATGGGGAGACGATGGACTATGGGGAGACGATGGACTATGGGGAGATGATGGACTATGGGGACACGATGGACTATGGGGAAATGATGGACTATGGGGAGACGATGGACTATGGGGACACGATGGACTATGGGGATATGATGGACTATGGGGAGACGATGGACTATGGGGGGAGATGATGGACTATGGGGTGACGATGGACTATGGGGATATGATGGACTATGGGGAGACGATGGAATATGGGGGGAGATGATGGACTATGGGGAGACGATGGACTATGGGGATATGATGGACTATGGGGAGACGATGGACTATGGGGATATGATGGACTATGGGGAGATGATGGACTATGGGGAGATGATGGACTATGGGGAGATGATGGACTATGGGGAGACGATGGACTATGGGGGGAGACGATGGACTATGGGGGGATACGATGGACTATGGGGGGATACGATGGACTATGGGGGGATACGATGGACTATGGGGGGAGATGATGGACTATGGGGGGATACGATGGACTATGGGGGGAGATGATGGACTATGGGGAGATGATGGACTATGGGGAGATGATGGACTATGGGGAGACAATGGACTATGGGGGGAGATGATGGACTATGGGAGGAGATGATGGACTATGGGGAGTGATGATGGACTATGGGGGGAGATGATGGACTATGGGGAGACGATGGACTATGGGGAGACGATGGACTATGGGGAGATGATGGACTATGGGGGGAGATGATGGACTATGGGTATTTGATGGACTATGGGGAGACGATGGACTATGGGGACACGATGGACTATGGGGATATGATGGACTATGGGGAGACGATGGACTATGGGGGGAGATGATGGACTATGGGGAGACGATGGACTATGGGGATATGATGGACTATGGGGAGACGATGGAATATGGGGGGAGATGATGGACTATGGGGAGACGATGGACTATGGAGGGAGATGATGGACTATGAGGGGATACGATGGACTATGGGGGGATACGATGGACTATGGGGAGACGATGGACTATGGGGGGATATGATGGACTATGGGGAGACGATGGACTATGGGGGGAGAAGATGGACTATGGGGAGACGATGGACTATGGGGGGAGATGATGGACTATGGGGAGATGATGGACTATGGGGAGATGATGGACTATGGGGAGACGATGGACTATGGGGGGAGATGATGGACTATGGGGCGAGATGATGGACTATGGGGGGAGATGATGGACTATGGGGAGACGATGGACTATGGGGGGAGATGATGGACTATGGGGAGACGATGGACTATGGGGGGAGATGATGGACTATGGGGGGATATGATGGACTATGGGGGGATATGATGGACTATGGGGGGAGATGATGGACTATGGGGGGATACGATGGACTATGGGGGGAGATGATGGACTATGGGGAGATGATGGACTATGGGGAGATGATGGACTATGGGGAGACAATTGACTATGGGAGGAGATGATGGACTATGGGGGGGAGATGATGGACTATGGGGGGAGATGATGAACTATGGGGAGATGATGGACTATGGGGAGACGATGGACTATGGGGAGACGATGGACTATGGGGGGAGATGATGGACTATGGGGGGAGATGATGGACTATGGGGATACGATGGACTATGGGGAGATGATGGACTATGGGGAGACAATGGACTATGGGGGGAGATGATGGACTATGGGGAGACGATGGACTATGGGGGGAGACGATGGACTATGGGGGAAGATGATGGACTATGGGGATATGATGGACTATGGGGATATGATGGACTATGGGGATATGATGGACTATGGGGAGATGATGGACTATGGGGAGATGATGGACTATGGGGAGACGATGGACTATGGGGGGAGACGATGGACTATGGGGGGATACGATGGACTATGGGGGGATACGATGGACTATGGGGGGATACGATGGACTATGGGGGGAGATGATGGACTATGGGGGGATACGATGGACTATGGGGGGAGATGATGGACTATGGGGAGATGATGGACTATGGGGAGATGATGGACTATGGGGAGACAATGGACTATGGGGGGAGATGATGGACTATGGGAGGAGATGATAGACTATGGGGGGAGATGATGGACTTGGGGGGAGATGATGGACTATGGGGAGATGATGGACTATGGGGAGACGATGGACTATGGGGAGACGATGGACTATGGGGAGACAATGGACTATGGGGAGATGATGGACTATGGGGGGAGATGATGGACTATGGGTATTTGATGGACCATGGGGATATGATGGACTATGGGGAGACAATGGACTATGGGGGGAGATGATGGACTATGGGGAGACGATGGACTATGGGGGGAGACGATGGACTATGGGGGAAGATGATGGACTATGGGGATATGATGGACTATGGGGATATGATGGACTATGGGGAGATGATGGACTATGGGGAGATGATGGACTATGGGGAGACGATGGACTATGGGGGGAGACGATGGACTATGGGGGGATACGATGGACTATGGGGGGATACGATGGACTATGGGGGGAGATGATGGACTATGGGGGGATACGATGGACTATGGGGGGATACGATGGACTATGGGGGGAGATGATGGACTATGGGGAGATGATGGACTATGGGGAGATGATGGACTATGGGGAGACAATGGACTATGGGGGGAGATGATGGACTATGGGGGGAGATGATGACTTGGGGGAGATGATGGAACTATGGGGGGAGATGATGGACTATGGGAAGACGATGGACTATGGGGAGACAATGGACTATGGGGAGATTGATGGACTATGGGGGGAGATGATGGACTATGGGTATTTGATGGACTATGGGGAGACGATGGACTATGGGGACACGATGGACTATGGGGAGACGATGGACTATGGGGGGAGATGATGGACTATGGGGAGACGATGGACTATGGGGGGAGATGATGGACTATGGGGAGACGATGGACTATGGGGATATGATGGACTATGGGGAGCGATGGAATATGGGGGGAGATGATGGACTATGGGGAGACGATGGACTATGGGGATATGATGGACTATGGGGAGACGATGGAATATGGGGGGAGATGATGGACTATGGGGAGATGATGGACTATGGGGAGATGATGGACTATGGGGGAGACGATGGACTATGGGGGGGAGACGATGGACTATGGGGGGATACGTGGACTATGGGGGGAGATGATGGACTATGGGGAGATGATGGACTATGGGGGAGACGATGGACCTATGGGGGAGATGATGGACTATGGGGAGATGATGGACTATGGGGAGATGATGGACTATGGGGAGACAATGGACTATGGGGGGAGATGATGGACTATGGGAGGAGATGATGGACTATGGGGGGAGATGATGGACTATGGGGGGAGATGATGGACTATGGGGAGACGATGGACTATGGGGAGACGATGGACTATGGGGAGACGATGGACTATGGGGAGATGATGGACTATGGGGGGAGATGATGGACTATGGGTATTTGGACTATGGGGAGACGATGGACTATGGGGACACGATGGACTATGGGGATATGATGGACTATGGGGAGACGATGGAATATGGGGGGAGATGATGGACTATGGGGAGACGATGGACTATGGAGGGAGATGATGGACTATGAGGGGATACGATGGACTATGGGGGTATACGATGGACTATGGGGAGATGATGGACTATGGGGAGATGATGGACTATGGGGAGACGATGGACTATGGGGAGACGATGGACTATGGGGAGACGATGGACTATGGGGGGAGATGATGGACTATGGGGGGAGATGATGGACTATGGGGGGAGATGATGGACTATGGGGGGAGATGATGGACTATGGGGAGACGATGGACTATGGGGATATGATGGACTATGGGGAGACGATGGAATATGGGGGGAGATGATGGACTATGGGGAGACGATGGACTATGGAGGGAGATGATGACTATGAGGGGATACGATGGACTATGGGGGGTATACGATGGACTATGGGGAGACGATGGACTATGGGGGGATATGATGGACTATGGGGAGACGATGGACTATGGGGGAGAAGATGGACTATGGGGAGACGATGGACTATGGGGGGAGATGATGGACTATGGGGAGATGATGGACTATGGGGAGATGATGGACTATGGGGAGACGATGGACTATGGGGGGAGATGATGGACTATGGGGGGAGATGATGGACTATGGGGGGAGATGATGGACTATGGGGAGACGATGGACTATGGGGGGAGATGATGGACTATGGGGAGACGATGGACTATGGGGGGATACGATGGACTATGGGGGGAGATGATGGACTATGGGGGGATATGATGGACTATGGGGGGAGATGATGGACTATGGGGGGATACGATGGACTATGGGGGGAGATGATGGACTATGGGGAGATGATGGACTATGGGGAGATGATGGACTATGGGGAGACAATGGACTATGGGAGGAGATGATGGACTATGGGGGGGAGATGATGGACTATGGGGGGAGATGATGAACTATGGGGAGATGATGGACTATGGGGAGACGATGGACTATGGGGAGACGATGGACTATGGGGGGAGATGATGGACTATGGGGGGAGATGATGGACTATGGGGATACGATGGACTATGGGGAGATGATGGACTATGGGGAGACAATGACTATGGGGGGAGATGATGGACTATGGGGAGACGATGGACTATGGGGGAGACGATGGACTATGGGGGAAGATGATGGACTATGGGGATATGATGGACTATGGGGATATGATGGACTATGGGGATATGATGGACTATGGGGAGATGATGGACTATGGGGAGATGATGGACTATGGGGAGACGATGGACTATGGGGGGAGACGATGGACTATGGGGGGATACGATGGACTATGGGGGGATACGATGGACTATGGGGGGATACGATGGACTATGGGGGGAGATGATGGACTATGGGGGGATACGATGGACTATGGGGGGAGATGATGGGACTATGGGGAGATGATGGACTATGGGGAGATGATGGACTATGGGGAGACAATGGACTATGGGGGGAGATGATGGACTATGGGAGGAGATGATAGACTATGGGGGAGATGATGGACTTGGGGGGAGATGATGGACTATGGGGAGATGATGGACTATGGGGAGACGATGGACTATGGGAGACGATGGACTATGGGGAGACAATGGACTATGGGGAGATGATGGACTATGGGGGGAGATGATGGACTATGGGTATTTGATGGACTATGGGGATATGATGGACTATGGGGAGACAATGGACTATGGGGGGAGATGATGGACTATGGGGAGACGATGGACTATGGGGGGAGACGATGGACTATGGGGGAAGATGATGGACTATGGGGATATGATGGACTATGGGGATATGATGGACTATGGGGAGATGATGGACTATGGGGAGATGATGGACTATGGGGAGACGATGGACTATGGGGGGAGACGATGGACTATGGGGGGATACGATGGACTATGGGGGGATACGATGGACTATGGGGGGAGATGATGGACTATGGGGGGATACGATGGACTATGGGGGGATACGATGGACTATGGGGGGAGATGATGGACTATGGGGAGATGATGGACTATGGGGAGATGATGGACTATGGGGAGACAATGGACTATGGGGGGAGATGATGGACTATGGGAGGAGATGATGGACTATGGGGGGAGATGATGGACTTGGGGGGAGATGATGGACTATGGGGAGATGATGGACTATGGGAAGACGATGGACTATGGGGAGACAATGGACTATGGGGAGATGATGGACTATGGGGGGAGATGATGGACTATGGGTATTTGATGGACTATGGGGAGACGATGGACTATGGGGACACGATGGACTATGGGGGGAGATGATGGACTATGGGGAGACGATGGACTATGGGGATATGATGGACTATGGGGAGACGATGGAATATGGGGGGAGATGATGGACTATGGGGAGACGATGGACTATGGGGATATGATGGACTATGGGGAGACGATGGAATATGGGGGGAGATGATGGACTATGGGGATATGATGGACTATGGGGAGATGATGGACTATGGGGAGATGATGGACTATGGGGAGATGATGGACTATGGGGAGACGATGGACTATGGGGGGAGACGATGGACTATGGGGGGATACGATGGACTATGGGGGGATACGATGGACTATGGGGGGAGATGATGGACTATGGGGGGATACGATGGACTATGGGGGGAGATGATGGACTATGGGGAGATGATGGACTATGGGGAGATGATGGACTATGGGGAGACAATGGACTATGGGGGGAGATGATGGACTATGGGAGGAGATGATGGACTATGGGGGGAGATGATGGACTATGGGGGGAGATGATGGACTATGGGGAGACGATGGACTATGGGGAGACGATGGACTATGGGGAGATGATGGACTATGGGGGGAGATGATGGACTATGGGTATTTGGACTATGGGGAGACGATGGACTATGGGGACACGATGGACTATGGGGATATGATGGACTATGGGGAGACGATGGAATATGGGGGGAGATGATGGACTATGGGGAGACGATGGACTATGGAGGGAGATGATGGACTATGAGGGGATACGATGGACTATGGGGGTATACGATGGACTATGGGGAGACGATGGACTATGGGGGGATATGATGGACTATGGGGAGACGATGGACTATGGGGGGAGAAGATGGACTATGGGGAGACGATGGACTATGGGGGGAGATGATAGACTATGGGGAGATGATGGACTATGGGGAGATGATGGGACTATGGGGAGACGATGGACTATGGGGAGACGATGGACTATGGGGGGAGATGATGGACTATGGGGGGAGATGATGGACTATGGGGGAGATGATGGACTATGGGGAGACGATGGACTATGGGGGGAGATGATGGACTATGGGGAGACGATGGACTATGGGGGATACGATGGACTATGGGGGGAGATGATGGACTATGAGGGGATACAATGGACTATGGGGGGATACGATGGACTATGGGGAGACGATGGACTATGGGGGGATATGATGAACTATGGGGAGACGATGGACTATGGGGGGAGAAGATGGACTATGGGGAGACGATGGACTATGGGGGGAGATGATGGACTATGGGGAGATGATGGACTATGGGGAGACGATGGACTATGGGGAGACGATGGACTATGGGGAGACGATGGACTATGGGGGGAGATGATGGACTATGGGGGGAGATGATGGACTATGGGGGGAGATGATGGACTATGGGGAGATGATGGACTATGGGGAGACGATGGACTATGGGGAGACGATGGACTATGGGGGGAGATGATGGACTATGGGGGGAGATGATGGACTATGGGGATACGATGGACTATGGGGAGATGATGGACTATGGGGAGACAATGGACTATGGGGGGAGATGATGGACTATGGGGAGACGATGGACTATGGGGGGAGACGATGGACTATGGGGGGAGATGATGGGACTATGGGGGGATACGATGGACTATGGGGAGAAGATGGACTATGGGGGGAGATGATGGACTATGGGGGGAGATGATGGACTATGGGGGAGATGATGGACTATGGGGAGAAGATGGACTATGGGGGGAGATGATGGACTATGGGGGGAGATGATGGACTATGGGGAGAAGATGGACTATGGGGGGAGATGATGGACTATGGGAGATGATGGACTATGGGGGGAGATGATGGACTATGGGGAGATGATGGATTATGGGGATACGATGGACTATGGGGATACGATGGACTATGGGGATACGATGGACTATGGGGGGAGACGATGGACTATGGGGAGACGATGGACAATGGGGGGAGAAGATGGACTATGGGGAGACGATGGACTATGGGGGGGAGAAGAATGGACTATGGGGAGATGATGGACTATGGGGGGAGACGATGGACTATGGGGATATGATGGACTATGGGAGACGATGGACTATGGGGGGAGATGATGGACTATGGGGAGACGATGGACTATGGGGATATGATGGACTATGGGGGGGAGACGATGGACTATGGGAAAATGATGGACTATGGGAAAATGATGGACTATGGGGGGGATATGATGGACTATGGGGAGACGATGGACTATGGGGGGAGACGATGGACTATGGGGAGACGATGGACTATGGGGGGATACGATGGACTATGGGGGGAGACGATGGACTATGGGGGAGATGATGGACTATGGGGAGATGATGGACTATGGGGGAGACGATGGACTATGGGGATATGATGGACTATGGGGAGACGATGGACTATGGGGGGAGATGATGGACTATGGGGAGACGATGGACCTATGGGGATATGATGGACTATGGGGGGGATATGATGGACTATGGGGATATGATGGACTATGGGGGGAGACGATGGACTATGGGGAGATGATGGACTATGGGGGGGATATGATGGACTATGGGGATATGATGGACTATGGGGGGAGATGATGGACTATGGGGAGATGATGGACTATGGGGGGGATATGATGGACTATGGGGAGATGATGGACTATGGGGGGGAGATGATGGACTATGGGGAGATGATGGACTATGGGGGGAGATGATGGACTATGGGGAGAGATGATGGACTATGGGGAGAGATGATGGACTATGGGGAGAGATGATGGACTATGGGGGAGAATGATGGACTATGGGGAGAGATGATGGACTATGGGGGGAGATGATGGACTATGGGGAGAGATGATGGACTATGGGGGAGATGATGGACTATGGGGAGAGATGATGGACTATGGGGAGATGATGGACTATGGGAGAGATGATGGACTATGGGGGGAGATGATGGACTATGGGGAGAGATGATGGACTATGGGGGGAGATGATGGACTATGGGACTACGATGGACTATGGGGAGATGATGGACTATGGGGGGAGATGATGGACTATGGGGAGAGATGATGGACTATGGGGAGAGATGATGGACTATGGGGGGAGATGATGGACTATGGGGAGAGATGATGGACTATGGGGAGATGATGGACTATGGGGATACGATGGACTATGGGGAGACAATGGACTATGGGGGGAGATAATGGACTATGGGGGGAGATGATGGACTATGGGGAGAGATGATGGACTATGGGGGGAGATGATGGACTATGGGGATACGATGGACTATGGGGAGATGATGGACTATGGGGGGAGATGATGGACTATGGGGAGAGATGATGGACTATGGGGGGAGATGATGGACTATGGGGAGAGATGATGGACTATGGGGGGAGATGATGGACTATGGGGAGAGATGATGGACTATGGGGGGAGATGATGGACTATGGGGAGAGATGATGGACTATGGAGAGATGATGGACTATGGGGAGATGATGGACTATGGGGAGAGATGATGGGCTATGGGGGGAGATGATGGACTATGGGGAGAGATGATGGACTATGGGGGGAGATGATGGACTATGGGGATACGATGGACTATGGGGAGATGATGGACTATGGGGGGAGATGATGGACTATGGGGGGAGACGATGGAGTATGGGGAGACGATGGACTATGGGGAGATGATGGACTATGGGGAGATGATGGACTATGGGGAGAGATGATGGACTATGGGGAGAGATGATGGACTATGGGGGGAGATGATGGACTATGGGGAGAGATGATGGACTATGGGGAGATGATGGACTATGGGGATACGATGGACTATGGGGGGAGATGATGGACTATGGGGGAGATGATGGACTATGGGGAGAGATGATGGACTATGGGGAGATGATGGACTATGGGGAGACAATGGACTATGGGGGGAGATGATGGACTATGGGGGGAGATGATGGACTATGGGGGGAGATGATGGACTATGGGGGAGACGATGGACTATGGGGAGACAATGGACTATGGGGAGATGATGGACTATGGGGGGGAGATGATGGACTATGGGGAGATGGTGCCCAACTTGCAACCTTTAGGCCACATGCAGCCCTTTGGTATATGATGTGTGGCCCTCAGCAGTCTGTAGTAGGCACTATGGCCTAGGAGCTATGCACTGTGCACTATGGCCTAGAGACTATAGACTGTGGTGTAGGGACTATAGACTGCGGTGTAGGGACTATAGACTGTGGTGAAGGGACTATAGACTGTGGTGAAGGGACTATGCAGTGTGGTGTAGGGACTATAGACTGTGGTGTAGGGACTATGCAGTGTGGTGTAGGGACTATAGACTGTGGTGTAGGGACTATGCACTGTGGTGTAGGGACTATAGACTGCGGTGTAGGGACTATGCACTGTGGTGTAGGGACTATGCAGTGTGGTGTAGGGACTATAGACTGTGGTGTAGGGACTATAGACTGTGGTGTAGGGACTATGCAGTGTGGTGTAGGGACTATAGACTGTGGTGTAGGGACTATGCACTGTGGTGTAGGGACTATAGACTGCGGTGTAGGGACTATGCACTGTGGTGTAGGGACTATGCAGTGTGGTGTAGGGACTATGCACTGTGGTGTAGGGACTATAGACTGTGGTGTAGGGACTATAGACTGTGGTGTAGGGACTATGCACTGTGGGGACTATAGACTGTGGGGAAGTGATGGAGTGGAGGTCGTTGATCACAGATGACAGTTCCGGTGGGCGGTGAGGCGGGGGGGGGGAGGGGTTTCTCTCTCCCCAGCTCAGCGCTTCACTAGGGGATCCGCCAATCCAGTGCCGGGGCGAAGCCTCGGCCGTCCCCCTGTGATGACGTCACCACCCCTCTTGTCCCTCCTGGGAGGACCCCGCCGTTAGCCAATAGGACGTAAATACGTCAGACAGGCAGTGACGCGGACACCTCATGAAGGACCCCTCCAGGCGGTTACCCCGGTGAGGAGAAGGCCCGGACCGGCGGGGCGGTTACAGGTAAGAGATAACGGCTCCCGGGGTCGTACATTAAAGTACAATGTGGGGGAAGGGAGGGGCCTGTCCGTGTCCCCATTGTAGAGATTTCTCCTCACTTCCTGTCATGTCTGCTATAAAGGAGGGGGACACATGACGGGCGCTAACCCCTCCATACTTTATACTGACATCCAGGGGGTGCGGAGGCTCTTAGCCCTCCTGTAGGTTTGGGGGGTAAACATGGATAGTTGAACCTCTTCAGCCCCGGAAGATTTACCCCCCTTCCTGACCAGGCCATTTTTGCGATGCGGCTCTGCGTCAGTTTCGCGGTAATGTGACGCTCTACTCATGTGAGATTTTTATCATTTTCTTCACACAAATAGAACTTTTGGTGATATTTAATCATCGGGGGGGGGGAGGGGGGGGTATTTTTTTGCTAAATAATGAAAAAAGACTGGAAAAAAAACAAAAATTTTTCATAGTTTTTGTAAACGGTTAATTTTTCTCCTTCACTGATAGGCTGCACTGATGAGGTGACATTGATGGGCACTAATAAGGGGGGCACTGATGGGCACCGATGAGGTGGCACTGATAAGGAGGCACTGGGGGGCACCGATGAGGAGGAAATGATGAGGGGGCACTGATGAGGAGGAAATGATGGACACTGGGGGGGGGGGGGGGGGGGCGCTGATGAGGCACTGGTGGGCACTAACAAGTGGGGCACTGATGAGGTGGCACTGGTGAGCACTGATGAGGAGGAACTGATGGGCACTGGGGGGGCACTGATGAGGTGGCACTGATGGGCACTGATGAGGTGGCACTGATGGGCCCTAGTGGGCACTGATGAGGTGGTCCTGGTGAGGAGGCATTGGTGGGCACTGATGAAGTGGCACTGATGGGCCCTAGTGGGCACTGATGAGGTGGTCCTGGTGAGGAGGCACTGGTGGGCACTGATGAGGAGGCACTAATAAGGGGGGCACTGATGAGGTCACACTGTTGGGCACTGATAAGGGGACACTGAGTCACTGGTGGGCACTGATGAGGTTGAACTGATTGGCACTGGTGGGCACTGATGAGGTTGAACTGATTGGCACTGGTGGGCACCGATGAGGTGGCACTGATGAGCACTGGTGGGCACTGATGAGGTTGAACTGATTGGCACTGGTGGGCACTGATGAGGAGGCACTGGTGGGCACTGATGAGGAGGCACTGATGAGGAGGCACTGGTGGGCACTGATGCGCACTGGTGAGCACTGATGAGGTGGCACTGATGAGCACTGGTGGGTACTGAGGTGGCACTGATGAGCACTGGTGGGCACTGATGAGGTGGCACTGATGAGCACTGGTGGGTACTGAGGTGGCACTGGTGGGCACTGATGAGGAAGCACAGGTGATGAGGGGGCACTGATGAGGTGGCACTGGTGGGCACTGATGAGGAAGCACAGGTGATGAGGGGGCACTGATGAGGTGGCACTGGTGGGCACTGATGAGGAAGCACAGGTGATGAGGGGGCACTGATGAGGTGGCCCTGGTGGGCACTGATGAGGAGGCACTAATAAGGGGGGCACTGATGAGGTCACACTGTTGGGCACTGATGAGGCACTGGTGAGGAGGCACTGGTGGGCATTGGTCGGGGCTGAGCCGTGCTCTATGTGTCTGTCACAGAACCAGCTCTGGAGGGAGCACGAGTGCCCCCATAGCAAGGGGCTTTCTATAGGGTTACTCAGGGGGAGGAGCCAGAAGCGCTGGTGGGGGGACCCCAGAAGAGGAGGATCGGGGCTGCTCTGTGCAAAAACCCTTACACAGGACAGGTAAGTATAACATGTTTGCTATAAAAATAAAACTTTAAACTTGACATGTTTTGGTATCTTTTAATCGACACAACTCCATATTTTATATTTGACCAAAAGATCAGGGAATATTATTGTGTTTGCATTAAAATTATTTTTTTTACTTTTTTTGGGAGGGGGGAGGGGGGGATTACAGTAAAACTCCGATAGAGATTAAAAAATACGTGTGCAAAAAATGTAAATCAAAAAAAAAAAAGTTAGACAAGTATTTATTGCAATGCAGATAGAATGCGGCCATAACACAAGATGCCGGCGTGGTTGGGGCCCTGCGGGGCGGTGCGACCACTTCACTGGTAAAAGAAAAGAAGGCAATTCAAAGAGAAATAGCGAGACGCGGACGGCTGTGAGACGCGGCCTTCACCTGTAATCATCTCCTCAGGGAACGCCGTCAGTCAGGGCCGCACGCCAGCGATACAAGAAGAAAAAGAAACTTCTGAAAGATGATTTGCAATGGTAATGAAATGGGGGCTGGGCGGTAATGGACGGGGGCTGGGCGGTAATGGATTCGCGGTCGGCCACTCGCTGCTCCTCTTACAATAGGAACAGATGTTCGGCCGGCTTCCTCGTCTCTCTATCTGGGCGATCCCGCTCCGCACCTTCCTGACGCTCATTTACATGCAGAATCGTCCCACTCAGAAAACGCTGAGAGGAGAGCGCCGCACATTGTCACTGCTAGAGAGAGAAAATCACACAATCCCCCTCACATCGCATGTGGAGCTTCAGAAGTACAGCCTGGCGGAGCCGCTGAAAACGCATGAGTCACGCCGCAAATTACTCAGTGAGTGGGCGGCCGATTGTGGGGACTAAAGAAGGCCGAAGCCGATAGTTATCCGGAGGGGAAGAGATCAGGGCTGAGAGAGAAGGAATAGATCAAAGATTATAGATTGTAGAGGATCGAAGAAAAACAACATTCCCTACAAGACCGATACATTCCACAATGCTGGAGAATTGTCTGGGCTTCATGGGGAGGGGATTTACTTATCTGACTTCTATAGTGGGGTGTATATAGAAATTCAGGGCCAATGGAGGAGAAAATAGAAATCCCAGAAAAATGTTCCCTTCACATTACAGACATGAGAATTCTCCAGACTGAGCAGCTTGTTCTCTTCTTATTCCATTCCTCCCCATCTGCCCTTCTCTCTTCACCTTTTATCTCTATCCTCATCTCCCCCCATTATTTTCCTCCCTACCACTCCCATCCCTATTACATTACTCTCTTCTCTTCTCTTCTCTTCTCTTCTCTTCTCTTCGCCTCTCTTCTCTTCTCCTTTCGCCTCTCTTCTCTTCTCCTTTCGCCTCTCTTCTCTTCTCCTTTCGCCTCTCTTCTCTTCTCCTTTCGCTTCTCTTCTCTTCTCCTTTCTCTTCTCTTCTCTTCTCTTCTCTTCTCTTCTCTTCTCTTCTCTTCTCTTCTCTTCTCTTCTCTTCTCTTCTCTTCTCTTCTCTTCTCTTCTCCTTTCTCTTCTCTTCTCTTCTCTTCTCTTCTCTTCTCTTCTCTTCTCTTCTCCTTTCTCTTCTCTTCTCCTTTTCTCTTCTCTTCTCCTTTCGCCTCTCTTCTCCTTTCTCTTCTCTTCTCCTTTCGCCTCTTTTCTCCTTTCGCCTCTCTTCTCCTTTCGCCTCTCTTCTCCTTTCGCCTCTCTTCTCCTTTCGCCTCTCTTCTCCTTTCGCCTCTCTTCTCCTTTCGCCTCTCTTCTCCTTTCGCTTCTCCTTTTGCCTCTCTTCTCCTTTCGCTTCTCCTTTCGCCTCTCTTCTCCTTTCGCTTCTCTTCTCTCACCCTTTTTTCTCTTCTCGCCTCTCCTCTCCTTTTTCCTCTCCTCTTCTCTCCGTTTTCCTCTCCGTTTTCCTCTCCTCTCTTTTTCTCTCCTTTTCCTCTCCTCTACTCTACTTTTCCTCCTCCCTTTTTTTTTTTTTTTACTTTTCTTTTCCTCTCCTTCTTTTCTTTGCCTTTCCTTTCTTCTCTTCTGTTCCTCGCCTCTTCTCTTTTTCTCATTTCTTCTTCTCTCCTGTTCTTTCCTCTCCCATCCTCTTCTCCTGTCTACTTTCTCTTTCCACTCCCCTTTTTTCTCTTTTCTCTCTTCCCTTTTTCTCATCTATTTCTTTCTGCCTTCCTTTGTTCTCTCACATCTGTCTGTGCCCCTCTAATCTCTTCTAGCTCTTCTTTTCTTTTCTCCTCTTCCCTCCGCTCCTTTCCTCTTCCCTCCGCTCCTTTCCTCTTCCCTCCGCTCCTTTCCTCTTCCCTCCCGCTCCTTTCCTCTTCCCTCCCGCTCCTTTCCTCTTCCCTCCCGCTCCTTTCCTCTTCCCTCCTGCTCCTTTCTTTCTCTATCATTTGGCCCCTCTCTCCTCTATTTCTCCCTCCCGCTCCTTTCCTCTTCCCTCCCGCTCCTTTCCTCTTCCCTCCCGCTCCTTTCCTCTTCCCTCCCGCTCCTTTCCTCTTCCCTCCCGCTCCTTTCCTCTTCCCTCCCGCTCCTTTCCTCTTCCCTCCTGCTCCTTTCTCTCTCTCTATCATTTGGCCCCTCTCTCCTCTATTTCTCCCTCCTGTCACTTTTCCTCCTCCCTCTCCCTCCAATTTAAATAAACTTTATTGGTCAGACCTAATATAAAACATTTCTGCATTCCCAATCAATGGAGACCTTATTATTATTATTATTATTGTTTATTATTATTATTATTGGTGATGGTTTTGGGGGAGGGGTTTTATTCCTGTAAAAGATTATAAAGGAGATGGGGGTGTGTCCAGGAATGTTGGGGTGTGTGTCCAGGAATGTTATTGGGGACAATGTAAAGGAGGATCGGATGGGGAATCCTCGTATTTATCCCTCCCCCACCAATGGGCTCCTCTTCTCTCAGTACAATGTGGAGTCTCCTCTCTATAGAAGGAAAGCGGGGGGGGGGGGGGGGGAGTCTCTGGAAGCGAGTGTCCCCCACTGATGAGTACTTGGGGCCCTGTAGCATGAAATGAACCCCATTTTTACCCCCCCCACACTGGTCACATTACTGCCAGAGTCTACTTTCCTTGGGCTTATGGAGGAGACTGTGCCAGTGGGCCCCGGAGGATGTGATCTACTTCCTGCTAGGGGGCCCCAAGTACTCATTAATGAGAAACGCTCACCTCCAGAGACTTGTGTGTTTTTGTGTTCTTTTTTTTTCTTCTCTTCTCCTCGTCTCGTCTTTTTCCTCCCCCCAGACTGAAAATAGACAGTGAAAGGTGAAGCAGCAGACTGATGGGCTCGTCACTCTGCTTTCTCCTTCTATCAGCATTCTCCAATTGTCAGCACATGAGCGGTCCAACACAAGTGGTTGACTCCCTTATGCTGCTTCTCCCTCTTCCAGTCTGAGCTCTGCTGTACAGAGATTGCAAGAGGCTGATACCAGGTCACATTCAGGCGTTTGCATTTAAAAATATCTTCACTGATGATAATAAAGAAGAGAAGACCGAGCTCTGTTCGTTTTTAGTCTTTATATTTTTCCTGGAGTTCATCTTCTATTAATCTGACTCTTTTCCATCTGTGGGATATTTTTATGATGAGATAATCGGAAGGGCGGTAAAGTCAAGGAGATGTACAGCTTTTATTTTTCAAAGTTTCTATATGAAAACATTCGGGTTTTGTGGTCTCCATGAATATTCCGGAAGGTTCTGTGATGAGTGTTTGGTGACGACAAGCAAAACACAAACCAATGATGAGGATTTCAGTGAAATCTGTTCTATTCAACAAACGTTTATTATTTGATCAGCGTTCTCCTTTTACTGTAGGGAGGGATCGGCTGTGGTTAGAAACTTAATGGTAGTGACAGGACTGGGACACAAGGGGTGGGCAGGAGGGGAGGGCGCCTCCCACACTGTCAGCTACTGTCCTCCAGCGGGCAGGAGGGGCAGCCGCCCCTGGGCACAGCGGTAGGGGGGCGCCCCCCACACCACAGGCACTCGCCAGATCAGTGGCTAGCAACCAGCAAACCGCAGCTTCATGTCTGCCTTGACAGCTACTGTGCTCCAGTGGGCAGGAGGGGCAGCCGCCCTGGGCACAGCAGTAGGGAGGCACCCCCCTCACCACAGGCACTCACCAAATCGGTGGCTAGCAACCAGCAAACTGCGGCTTCATGTCTGCATTGGTAGCTTACTGTCTTTCAACGGGCAGGAGGGACAGCTGTCCTGGGCACAGCGGGGGGGGTGGGATGTCTCCTCACCACAGGCACTCACCAAAGTGATGGCTGTCAACAGCAAACACAGCTTCATATCTGCCTTATCAGCTACTGTCCTCCAGCGGGCAGGAGGGGCAGCCGCCCTGGGCACAGCAGTAGGGGGGCGCCTCCCACACCACAGGCACTCACCAAATCAGTGACTAGCAGCCAGCAATCTGTGGCTTCATGTCTGCCTTGACAGCTACTGTCCTCCAGCGGGCAGGAGGGGAAGCCGCCCTGGGCACAGCGGTAGGAGAGGAGGGGCGCCCCCTCACCACAGGCACTCGCCAAATCAATGGCAAGCAACCAGCAAACCGCAGCTTCATGTCTGCTTTGGCAACTATTGTGCCCCAGCGGGCAGGAGGGGCAGCTGTCCTGGGCACAGCGGGGGGAGGCACTCAGTGGCTAGCAACCAGTAAACCGCGGCTTCATGTCTGCCTTGATGGCTACTGTCCTTCAGCGTGCCCACTCCTCACCCCATTTGCACACAACGGATATGAAAACACACTGCGCATGCGCAACTACCTTCTAGCCCTGAGAAAGCAAGCTAGAAAGAAGCCTAGAAAGTGCACACTCCATGCCAGCCATGGGCAGCCAAGGCAAGGGCACACATTTTACAGCCTTTATTAGAAATGGGGATAGGGGGACATTTCGGGATCCTAGCCCCGGCACTGGACAAACCTGTCCCGGTACTGGGTTGTGATCTTTTTAGGCTGGGATAGAAGATATGACCACAGAAAGCCCCGTTTTCCTAGCCCACAGTGTCCCTTCTATGAACTGGAAACCCAATTTATGGATAGAACCGGTTTGTGGTGAAGCCGGACTGGAGTATTGACAACATGGAGCCTCACCAAACCAGAACCAAACTCTGATACCCACAAGGGGCCCTTTTCTATGGGTCTGATAGAGTTTTAGGTCACATCTGGCCTTGTCTATTAGAAGGAACCCCTCCATTAATAGAAGAGCTTCAATGGCCTTTATGTTTGGCAAAGAACCGTCTTCATGGCTGGCCAAACGGTGAAGCGAGGACTAGTGTGACACCTCATTGGACACATTGATAGGCAATGTCCATTATGACCAAATGTCATGTTCTCAGACATTATTACCAAGGACCAGCTTCTTCCATATCACATTCTCTGATACAAATGTACCAACTCTATAAAAAATCCCCCTTCACTACCCCTAACGACCCCAGCTGACCATATGCAGCCTCTTTGTATTCATTATTTGGGGTGTATGGTATGTCCCACTGTACCCTCCCCCCCCCCCCTCCATTTTGCTTCGAGGTTCTTAGCCTTCCCATGTTCACTCCTACCCTTTCGGAGTAAGAAGACTTTCAGATATGAAGGTGTTTTCACCTCTAAGGACAAAAATTCACTTGTGTTGTCTTCTGAGCCTTCATGGTGAGTTGACACTGACTATGGACCTTGTTGAGTCAACACGTTGCCATACTTTCTGCAGAGGTTGGGTCTCAGGTGTTTCCTTTAGAATAGAACATTACCCCCCTGTCAGGACCCGGGTCTGAACCTATGCGATTCCTCTTCTTGTTCAGCCACCTGAGATGCTGGCCCGCTCCTTGTTCGATCCATTGGACAATCTTGTCTTGAAGCTTGTTTCTGGTGAACCTTGAACCCTTTGCTCCTCCCATATACTTCCTTTTTATGGCCTTGCACTCCCTGTTTGCCAGATTATTATGCTCTCTCTCCAGCCAATATCTCACTCTTGTCCCTCCTGTTGCAGTCCATATCTTCACTACTACTGGTTTCTCGACATTTGGCTTGTTCCTCGACTACGCTTTTGCTTGATCCCAACCTGCAACCACTTGTTACTGACCTATGGCTTGTTTACTGACTACGCTTCTGCTTGTTTCCAACCTGGTGGGGTGAACCTAAGGCCCGCAACCTGGTATTAACACACAACAAAAGCCATTCCCATTAGGAGCTCTGGTGAACACCGGTGTCAGGGTTGGGCTCAGAGCTGGCCGCTCAGCTGTTGGCTAATTGCCAGCTCCCATCTCTCTCCACAGTTACTCAGCTGTTGATATCCTGCTCATCAGTCCTGCCTACTTAAGCCGCCCAGTCCAGAGGTTCTCTGCCTTCGCCTTCGTCAACATTACAGAAACTATTCTCCTGCGATCCTGTTCAAGACTGGCTTTGCTGACATCCCTTCTGGCTCCAAATTCTGCTTGCTAATACACTACATTGATCCCTGACTTCTGGCTTGGCTGACTATCTGTTCTGGTTACTGAACTCTGGCTATGTTTTGACTACGTTTGTTCTATTTACTTTTATTATTAAACAAATGTGATTTAACTCTGTCTCGGCCTGATTTCATGGTTTCTGACAACCGGTTAGTGCTTAGAACCCGCAACTCAGGTGAGCCGTGTCACCTGCCAGGGTGATCTGCTTGTATACCTGTCCTGGTCAGTGGAAACCTCTCTACTGCTATAGCTACTGATCTCCCAGCCTGACCGTGACACCTAAAACGATGGCAGGCCCCCAATTGTCTACAACCTATGTCCCATAAACTATAAATGTTGCTCCTGCAGTGCTGGTACATCCCATTCAAGTCTATGGAACCGTCAGGTCTTTACTGTGGTCTGTGTTCCCATCAGCAGAATTATCTGTCACAACCTGTGCTGGGAAATCTCCCCAATGGAAGGTAGTGTCGCCACCTTTTTATTCAAGCCAAACCCAAACACTTTAGCAGTGGATAGCAATTTTTATTTATTTAGCAGAAACATTGTGGATTCTGGTGTAAGGTGGTTTCTGCTCAGCAGAGCCCCCACTTACATGAGAGTTCCCAGCATTCCCCCTTAAATCAGGGTTCCCAAAGCCCCCCCCTTACATCAGAGTCTGCACAGCACCCCTTACATCTTAGTCTCCCTTACCTTTGTGTACTCACTCGGAGGCAGGAGGGAGGGGGGAGACTTTAGGCACAGATGTGGATAGTGCCCCATCATTGGTATCAGTGGGAGGAATAGTGCCCCATCATTTGTACTAGTGAGAGGAATAGTGCCCCATCATTGGTGTCAGTGTGAAGAATAGTGCCCCATCATTTGTATTAGTGGGAGGAATAGTGCCCCATCATTGATGTCAGTGGGAGGAATAGTGTCCCATCATTGGTGTCCATGGAAGAAATAGTGCCCCATTGTTGGTGCCAGTGGGAGCAATAGTGCCCTTCATTTATGTTAGTGTGAGGAATAGTGCTCCACAATTAGTGTCAGTGGCAGGAATTATGCCCCACTGTTGGTGTCATTGAGAGGAATAGTGCCCCAAGGGCCAAATAAAGGCTAGCAAAGGGCCACATCCGGCCCTTGGGCCTCAGTTTGGAGATTGCTGCTCTAAGTGAGTTGGCAACCCTGGTGATGAGGGTGTGCCCAAGCACACCCGGCCCATGCGCATGCCTATGCATTTGGCGGTTGTGGTACTCGGTTACTTGGGGAGCCACAATCCGGTCTGAATAATGTGTCTGGGTTTCAGGCGGTCTGAAACCCAGACACGTGTTTCAAAACATAGAAAAGTGACGGCAGAAAAAGACCAAGTAGTCCATCGAGTTTGCCCTTTTTTTTTTTTTTTTTTTTTCTGTTTTTATTGTTTGTTTTTATTTTATTTTTATTTTTTTTCGTTGACTTTTTTTTTTTTGTTTGGTTTTTATTGTTTTGTTTTTATTTTATTTTTATTTTTTTTCGTTGACTTTTTTTTTTTTTGTTTGGTTTTTATTGTTTTGTTTGGGTTTTTTTTCATTAACTTTGTTTTCTGACTATAGATCTATGTTTATCACAAGCATGTTTGAAGCCAACTACTTACCTCTGCTGGCAGTTTATTCCAATCATCAACGACCCTTTTAGTAAAATAATACTTTTCTAAGATAAGTACTGTCCGGGTGAAATCCTGGATGGGTGGTAAACCTTAGGGTGGGGGGGGGGTCTTATGCCACGTACACACAGCCGGACTTTCCAACAGAAAAAGTCCGATGGGAGCTTTGGGTCGGACATTCCGACCTTGCGTATGCCCTATTGGACTTTTTCTGTTGGGATTTCCGACGCACTCAGATATAGAACATATTCTAAATCTGTCCGTCTGAAATGCCGATGGAGTTTAGCTCGTTGGCAAGTCCGTTTTGTGTATTCGCAGCATTACCTGTAAAGATTCACTTAGGTACACAAATGTACTCAGAGGTACACAAATGTACACCGTTCTTCTAAAAATATTATTACACCTCTCAGACCAGAGGTCTCCAAGCTGGAGGTCTATAGTTTGGAGATCCCCGTCTTGGACCGATTCATAACCTGAATAGCAGACTTGAGTCCTCATGAAAGTCTTTGTAGTCTTCTCCGTTGGCCTCGTTATTTAAGCAACACTAATTGTGTGGGAACTACACATTGCCTACCAGCAAGCTTTGACTTACCGGCGGCATTCAAAGGTTCTGTGAGGGGTCCCCCCTGCCCTCTCTCGGCATATGTCTTGTTAGTAAAAAAGAAAAACAAGAACATCGGAGGGGGGGTCATACATATTTATTAAATCAACCCACTTTAATGAGGACGCCAAATTTCCTCCCCCCCTCTTAATTATGACCCAACACCCTAATGTGATCAAACGACCTTCCAACATTTCGGAATGTCAAAGAGTGTTGTGTTTTATTTTACGTAGGTGTGCGGAATGGAGGTGGGGGGGGGGGGAACCGGCGTCTTTCAATCACCAAGACATGAGATGAGACCTTTTATGGCAGGTTGAGGCAGGGAAGACGCTACAATCCGTGGGAGATGTGTCTCCTGCTTCTCGCTGAATTACGTGTTCTCCTTTTTTTTTTTTTTTTCGCATAGGGGGAATTACACATAATTCCATAGCTGGAGTGATTGCAGCTTCCAATGTGTGTTCGCTGAATCACAAGGGGGGGGGGGGGGAGAGGCAAGTGAAGTGCCATCTGTTTCCAAGGAGATGGGAGCTCCAACCAATCGGCGGCTTGTACGTAGTATGGGGTTTGCTGATAACTCACAAGACTAGCTCTGCTAGAAAGAGTATAAATACCCTCACTGGCAAACTATTCCCACAAACTCAAACCGCCAACAGCTAAGAAAGTACTTTTCTCTACAGGCTTGCGGCTTTTACCTGCTCGATATCTTCTTCTTCTTCTTCTTCGGATTCCCGGCTTCCAGACGGAACTTCCTCTTCTTCTAATCCAGCCCTTGGACATAAGGGTTCTTCATCTTTTGAACCATCACTCTTTTAAGATTTTGGGACTTAATCTCCTATTGCTTCTGATTCCAGAAAATTTCATCGGAAGTTCTGAAAAGACTGGACTTTGGGTGATATCCAACTGCAGCCTTTGAAATTCTCTCTTTTTTTTTCTTGCTAAAATCTGACAGCCGTGATTTGTAATTCTTGCAATTTAATTTTTGTGCTTGCTGAATAGATCTAGAAAGGGATTGTTTGCTGATTTGTGAAAATGCTCTTAGCTTAACAGAACAAGGTGGGTTGCAAGAGCCTGGCTGCCTGACGAGAGCAAGCAATTTTTCTTCTTTTTAAAGTTTGTTGCTTGAAAAAAAAAAAAGTTTGCAAACTTTAAATTTAAAGCAAGTCGTTTGCTGGCTAATTTTTTTTTAACTGCTCGTTAAAATGGCAGCAAGCCTGGCTCTCAGCGGCGTGGTGGCCCCCGCTCTCCCTCTTCCCGAACAAACGGTTGCTCTCCAGATTGGCACTTGTAGCCCAGCTGAAATGCTGGACAGGGTTAGGAAGACGCAGGTGTACATTCTGTCCGGGGTCTCCAGGCAGGTCGAAAGCGAGCTGAAAGGGTTCAAGAGGTCTGTGCAGAGGCTGAACGCCAACATGAACGATCAGTCCCCGTTAGTGGGAATCCAGAGGTGGAAGCGATCGATAAAGGCTTGCCTTATGAGATGCCAGGATACCTTGGTCAACTTAGAGAGGTGGATGAAAAGGGAGATGAACTCTTGGAGGGGGGTTTTTTCCCGATTTGAAAAAATGGTAGGCAAGGAAGAGCTGCATAGGAGGTCTTTTTACGGAGAGAAAAGCGCGAAGGAAAAGGAGGCAGAGGCAGCTCAAATAGCTCAGGAAGTTCTTGATAACCCTAATCCTTATGCTCCTACCCCACCATGCTCTCCTCCAGCTCCAGCCTTGCCGTCCCAGTCATGCCAGCAGCACCACTGGGTTGTCCTTTCCGTTGACCTCCTCTCCCCCCCTGAGTTTGATGCGAAAATGTCTGAGGATCCTCGGGATTTCCTAGTCAACTTAGAGAAGTATTTTAAGCGCAGCGGGTGGCATGAGAAAATCTGGCTGTCTCAGGTAGACAACCACTTAAAAGGGGCAGCCAAGAAGTGGTGGGAATTCAGGCAGGAGACCATAGAAAACTGGCACGACTTCAAGGTGTCTTTCTTGCAATACTGCGAACGTTTAGTGGTAAGAGAGGCCATCAAGAGGGACCTAGACCTTCCCCAGAGGCGCTGGGAGCCCTTAGAGCAGTTTGTGTGGAAGAAAAGAGCCCTCTACCACCGGCTCTATGTCGATGCCAACGAGGAAGACATGATCCGATTCATCATTAGCACCCTTCACCCAGAGATTAGGCGTTTCCTCAAACCCCCTTTCCCTAAGACCATGGACCAGCTAGTGCAGATGGGCAAGGAAATCCAGTTTGAATTCGAGCAGTCAGAGAAGCAAACCCTTAAGGCCGCTTATTCCGATGAGCAGATTAGCACCAAACTTAATGTCCTCGTCACTAAGGATCCTTACGATAGCAATAGCGTCTGCACTGAGAAAGCTAGCTACGAGTAGGAAAGTTTTAGGAACAAACTTTTTGGATCAATTAGTTGCCTCTCTGGTGAGCAAATATCAGCTCTTGAAATGAAAGAGTGAAGTTTTAGCTAGAGAACTTTACGGTAATCTTTCTTGACTTTGCAAAGTCCTGTTCAATGCAACAGGTAGCAAGGTGAGGGGCTTGTTGTCTGGTATAGGAAGGCAGGTCAGCTGTGACAACTTCAGGTTGTCACCGAAAAACTACATTTTTAGTGCTGGAAAATAGCAGGCAAGTCTTAATGGCAGTTCAATAACAAAAGAACTTCTCATTTCTTTCTACATCATGCTATAATCAACTCCAAACTAGAGATATATATATATATACGATGCTTAGATCTTATTACACAACTAGGACATATTGCCCTGCATGTAGCCAGGAGGTAAGCAGTTTATTGCTGTACTAAGTGGCCACTTCCAGTAAATGGGATTTTTGGACAACATTGCTGAACTGTCACCAGAATCTGGTGTCCACAGTTTTGAAGCGATCGTCGCCCGAAACGGTCCATTAATGCCAATTGTTTGCAACGATTGCCAGATGAAACCATTTACTATAAGTGGGGGCTGTTTTCGCAGTGTTCTGCCTGTTCCCTTTAAATTTCAGGGAATAACGGCATTCATGGGAAAGTTAACCATTTGTTCGGTTTTAAGAGCATTTTTTTTTTTTAAATTATTGCTGAATGTGTAAAATAAGGAGAAAAAAATAGAAATATTTTTGATATTTTTCAATGTACAGAAAATCTCATCCATGAAATCTATAATGTTTAGTGCAATATCATGTGTATATATTAGAAGAACAGTTCCTTAGAATAATTTGATTTTATTAATCAGGCAATAACATTTCATATATTGTGACAGACCAATGTGCTCACTTTTTGAATACTGTAGAACTTTTTCAATTTTTTTTTTGTGGTCTTAATTATGAAATGAATGTTCTTGTTTTTTTTTGGGGGGGGGGGTTCTCTCTATATGAACAATCGGTAGCACTTTTAAATCGGCTTGTCAGATTACAAATGGACAATAAGCATGAGGACTAGGACTTTATGAAAAGTTTTTTTACCATGGACTCTGGAAATCTGATTAAGCATTAATATTAGATGGACAATTTCAACTTTTTTACAACCATCTACTTGGAAGCCAACCAGTTCCTTTGAGGTATCTAAGATGTTTCACCCTACCTACAAAAGAGACTGCATTACCAGGACACAATGTTCTTGGCTATGTCAACCACCCTACCTACAAAAGAGACTGCGTGACCAGGACACAATGTTCTTGGCTATGTCAACCACCTTACCTACAAAAGAGACTGCGTGACCAGGACACAATGTTCTTGGCTATGTCAGCCACCTTACCTACAAAAGAGACTGCGTGACCAGGACCCAATGTTCTTGGCTATGTCAACCACCCTACCTACAAAAGAGACTGCGTGACCAGGACACAATGTTCTTGGCTATGTCAACCACCCTACCTACAAAAGAGACTGCATGACCAGGACCCAATGTTCTTGGCCATGTCAACTATTGGCCGACTTACTATAAAGGGGAGCAACTTGAGATGTAAGAACCTTACGGGACTTCTCAGGAATATCTGATAAACCCAGCAATTCTTGAACCGATTGGACTTGATTGATACAGAGGTTGAAAGGACATCAAGACCTCTTCCTTCTGGCCTAAAATCCCAGGCGGGTAACAATGGCACCTTGCCTGGAGCAACCTATGGCGAACTGTCAAGACATGACCATCGTGCTCTTAACTAGAGGTCCAAAGGACTGACGATGAAGGCCCACCCAGTGAGCTAAACAAAGTAAGTATCTTTTGAAGAACTATTAACAACTAGTAGCTTAAAGAGCAATTAATGGCCAATACTTTAAGATCTTCTGAGTGCACATTTGTAAAATATGGCCGGTGCACTCTACCCTTTACCCTCTAGTAGTGCTCTACCCTATACCCACTAGAACCCTATACCCTCTAGTAGCGCTCTACCCTTTACCATCTAGTAGCACTCTACCCTATACCCACTAGAACCCTATACCCTGGAGTAGTGCTCTACCCTTTACCCTCTAGTAGCAGTCTACCCTATACCCTCTAGTACCCTTTACCCTCTACTAGCTCTTACCTTTAGTAGGCAGTATAAAGTATTGAACGTGTTTTGGTATTATTTGTATACTAACCTGTCCTTACTTTTGTCTTCAGGTACAACAAGTATAAGCTCATTCGCCTGGTAGCCCATTGGCCATGCTTCATCCTTGCCCAAACTTTGGGCCAACGTTCCAGACCAAAAGGAATGGTCGCATCCAACCGAAAAAAGACCGCCAATCCTGAAAGAGGTCTTACATCAAATACTGGACTTCAACTCCAAAGCCCCCCTACCCCCCCCCCCCCCCCCCCGGAGTTCAAAATGAACTTTGACAAAAACAGATGTTTCAACCTTATTTACAAAGCAATCGTTATTTCGTTTTTGCAACCACCTTCCAAAATCTCCACAAGATCTTCACAACCGTCCACCTCCATACCCCTCCAAGGTGCATCGTCCACTCAGAGTCTCCATACGTTTTTGGTGGACATCCTTCCTAAGATGCAAATATCTTTCATGCAATATGTCTAACGTGCAATGAATGTACATTTTTTCTTTTTTTTTTTTGTATGAAATAATGTTGATACCTCTCTTAGAATTTACCGGAATGTACCACTTAAAAGGCTAAAGATGAACTGTCGAGAAAAGTCATTCTAAAAAAAAAAGTGACCTTAATTGGAAAACAGTAGCACTTTTACTAAGAAAAGAAAAAAAATTCAGTGTTTTGCACAAAAGATCACAGTCTTGTCTATTCTTGTATGAAAGCACATTGCATTATCCAAAGATCATGTAAAGAGGTTGAGATTACCTGAAAGCCATAATGTATTCATACAATTTGTTCGTTAATAAAAATTATATTTGATGGAAATCACCCTGATTTTGTTATTTCTGAATGCTGGAATTGTAGGGTTTTAGGTAAGAGGTCTGTGAAGGTCCTCATTTCTCTAGGTGGGATTCTGGTGCATCTCATTTTTTTTTTGAGTTGTCCTCAGAAAAGTAATAGAGGGAAAATCTTCCAATGGGATCACTAGTCCTGGTGGGGAGGGGGCAGGGGGGGGTCACCAAGGGATTCCCTTACTTTGGAGGGATTTCCTGTCACTTCCTATTTTGGCTGTGGGACAGGAAGTGAAGGGAAATCTCCCCAATGGGACACAGATGGCATAAAAAATGGGTTTTAACTAGAGCTGCACGATTAATCGCGATCTTTTTCCCTTCCTGATCTTCAAAACAGCATGTCAGGATTCTTTCTAACAAGTGCAGAGAGTTCTCACAGCTGGGAAAAATAAAAATAAAAATCCAGGCAGCCTGCCAAGTATTATCACAACATCAAAGTAGAAACAAAGTATCTTTTATCAAAGGAAAGAACTCCAGGGTGTAAATGAGGGAAGTTTTAACCATTTAAAGACCAAACCTTTTCTGACATTTGTTGCTTACAAGTAAAAATCATTAATTTACTGCTAGAAAATTACTTGTAACACCCAAACACGATATTGTTTTTTTTTTTAGCAGAGACCCTAGAGAATAAAATGGTGGTTGTTGCAATATTTTATGTCACACCGTATTTGCACAGCGGTTTTTTTCAAACGCAATTTTTTTTTTTTTTTTTTTAAAACACACTTTAATGAATAAAAAAAAAAAATAAAATTTTTTTTTTTTTGTATGATGTGAAAGAAGATGTTACACCGCGAGAATCGCGAGAGAATTGCGATCTTTATTCTAAGCAAACAAAATTGTGATTCTCATTTTAGCCAGAATTGTGCTCTAGTTTTAACCCTTCCTTACTCTGTCCAAAATGTGGGAAAAAAAAAAGCCTAAAGTTCTGCTTTAAAGTATGAATAAAGGTAAGACTGGATGGAGTGGAGAGGGACTGGAACCCCCGTCAGTTTCTATTGCTGTCTGTGCCCCTCCTTTAAAGAGATCCCCCCTCCCCCCCTCCTCTATTTCTCCTGTTTTACCATCGAAAGTGAAAGTAAAAGAAATACACAATTTTGTGGGTCTCCCCCAGAAACGTAATGGAGGGGAAATCTTCCAATGGAGGACGGGGGGGGGGGGGGAGGGGGGATTCCTTTACTTTGAAGAGATTTCCTCTCACTTGCTTTTTGTTTTGGCTATGGGAGGGGAAGTGTAGGGAACCCCTCCTGCCCCCCAAATGGGTTAGAAATGGTACAAAACACAGGGGGTGTAACCCTCCCTTTATCCAAAATGAAAAAAAAAAAAAAGGTTGTCCTTTCATTCCACTTTAACTCCTTCCTTACCAAGGATGTATGAAAGCGTCATTCGTGGCTCCATGGAGCATAAACACTGCCTGGTGTCCACACTGGGATTCTTAAAGGCGAAGTCCACGTTGTTTTATAATATAATCATATTTAGGATGTAACATGAAGCATGGTTACACACACCACCCCCAAAATGCCCCCCCCCCATTTTCCTGAATGGTGGGCTGCTTCTCCATTCAGAAAATCTGTTTTTTTATTTAGTGCATCTGTACATGGCTTCACCCACTCATCCGGGTCCTCAAGTGTTTCTAAAGCCTCCATGGCAGGTGGGACATGTTGCAGAGTGAACAGGAAGAGGAGAAATCTTTCAAGGGGACAACACACTGTTCTGTCAAAATAGCCAACCCGTCAAAATCTCCAGCCATGTCACTTCCGGTTGCAGATTTAAAAAAACAAAAACAAAAAAAAAAACACCTGCAATCCAGAAGGTAACAGAGGACATGTTGTTACACCCAGCCAAGTCTTAAATTTCACACTAATTTGAGAAATTAAGTTAGCTTATACACTATTTTGAAACCCTGTGAGACTGTTTCCGTTAGCTGATATGACAGGTTTGCTAATCTGACAGAATGCTGCAAACCCGCAGTCGTAAGCCTGTGACGACCATCTTGGTACACCCCGCACCTGACCTCGGTACATCGTTTGCTAATCTGAATGCCACAAACCCGCAGTCATAAGCCTGTGACGGCCATCTTGGTACACCCCCCACCCAACCACGGTACATCATTTGCTAATCTGACAGAATGCCGCAAACCCGCAGTCTTAAGCCTGCGACGACCATCTTGGTACACCCCGCACCTGACCTCGGTACATCGTTTGCTAATCTGAATGCCACAAACCCGCAGTCATAAGCCTGTGACGGCCATCTTGGTACACCCCCCACCCAACCATGGTACATCATTTGCTAATCTGACGGAATGCCGCAAACCCGCAGTCGTAAGCCTGCGCCGGCCATCTTGGTACACCCCGCACCCGGCCACGGTACATCGTTTGCTAATCTGACGGAATGCCGCAAACCCACAGTCATAAGCCTGCGACGGCCATCTTGGTACACCCCGCACCTGACCACGGTACATCGCTTACTAATCTGTCCGAACAGCGGCTTGTCGCTATTTTCAAAATTCAACATAAAAACAGTCTCAGGGGGTTTCATATATAGTGGATATAAGCGTATAAGCTAACTTTATTTCTAAAACGAGTGAAATTTAAGACTTGGCTGGGTGTCACATGATGTCCGCTGCCGCCTGCCTTCTGACTGCAGGTGTTTTGTCAGGTTAGCAAACCTGGAACGCATGCGTGACATGAAGGTCGTAAGCCTGCGACAGCCATCTTGGTACACCCCACACCCGGCCTCGGTACATTGTTTGCTAATCTGACAGAACGCCGCAAAACCCGCAGTCGTAAGCCTGTGACGGCCATCTTGGTACACCCCGCACCCGACCATGGTACATCGTTTGCTAATCTGACTGAATGCCGCAAACCCGCAGTCGTAAGCCTGCGACAGCCATCTTGGTACACCCCGCACCCGACCACGGTACATCGTTTGCTAATCTGACAGAATGCCGCAAACCCGCAGTCGTAAGCCTGTGACGGCCATCTTGGTACACCCCGCACTCGGCCACGGTACATTGCTTGCTAATCCTGACAGAATAGCGGCTTTTCGCCGCTTTCAAAATTCAACATCAAAATAGTCTCAGAGGGTTTCAAAGTAGTGTATATAAGCGTATAAGCTAACGTTAATTCTAGAATGAGTATGAAATTTAAGACTTGGCTGGGTGTCACATGATGTCCGCTGCCGCCCGCCTTCTGACTGCAGGTGTTTTGTCAGATTAGCAAACCTGGAGCGCATGCGCGGTACAGCTAACTCAGCGAAAATTTGCAACCGGAAGTCACGTGGTTGGAGATTTTGATGGGTTGGCCATTTCAACAGAGCACCGGGATTCCCTCACTTTGGAGGTATTGAAACCCACATATCACAGGGAGAACATGCAAACTCCAGGCTGGTTGTGTTGTTGGGATTTAAAGCGATGACCTCGGTGCTGCCAGGCTGAGGTGCTAATCACTAAGCCACTCTACTGCCCTCGAGCTGCAATACTTCCTGTCCACATTAATCAAATATCAGTTTCCCGGACATCCAACTGTTATCCACATGTGCAAAGGATTTAAAGTATATCTAAAGGCAAAACATTTATTTTTTACATTTAGGATAAAGTGGAGAGGGATTAGCACTCCTGTCAGGTTTTTATTGTGACCTCTGACCCCGTTAGGGAGATTCACCTTCTCTGTCTGTCATATTCACCATTCATCATCAATAGTGAAAGTGAAAGAAGATACCAGATTTTGGGTTGTCCTCAGAGAAGTAATAGAGGGGAAATCTTCCAATGGATTCCCTTAAAGAGGAGCTCCAGTCTTTTAAGTGACTGACTTTTATCAAAGTGGAGCTCCACCCAAAAGTGGAACGTTCGCTCATTTGTCGTCGATCCCCCCCCACCCCCCCCTCCTTCCTCTCGCCGGCCCATTCACAGAGGGCAGATGAGAAGCCGCAAGGCCTTAGGAGGTGGCGGTGCACCTGAGAGTCGGCTTGGGGGGGCGACATGGCGGGATCCCCGGACAGGTAAGTGCCCAGGTGGGTGCGCTTCCTTGTGGCTCAGGTGAGTCTGCGATGGGAAGTGAGTTCCACAACATTCGCTAATAAACCCCAAACCAGAAATGTCGTACATTGCAGCTTATCAATCAGTAGATGCGGCGGCTGCATTCCTTTTTCTTTTCTTTTTTTTTAGGATTCCCCCCCCCCCTCTGTTTTCACCTGGTGATCTGGCGAGTAACACGATTCCTGTATTAAAGCCCCCCTCCCCCCACACTCTGGATGAAGGAGCACAGGGGGCACCTTTGGACAGCGAGATTGTTAGTTTGGGGGGGGGGGAGTGTTAAATATATTAACAGATTTGGATACACTAACAAACTGAAAGTGGCTGTAAAGGCAGAAGGTGCATTTTATGCATTAAGATAAAAAGCCTTCTGTGTGCAGCTCCCCCCCTCCCCCAATACTTACCTGAGCCCCCTCTCCATCCAGCAATGTCCATGAATGTCTCAGCCATCCAAGATTCTCACTCCTGATTGGCTGAGACACGGCAGCGACGCCATTGGCTGCCACTGCTGTCAATTAAAGTCAGCTAGCCAATCAGGAGAGAGAGAGATAGGGGGTGGGGCCGGGGTCTGAATGGACACAGGGAGCTGTGACTCGGCTCGGGTTGCCCCCCCATAACAAGCTGCTGGCTTTGGGGGGGCACACAACAGGAGGTAGGGGCCAGGATCACTGAAGAGGGACCCCAGAAGAGGAGGATCGGGGGGCTGCTCTGTGCAAATCCATTACATAGAGGAGGTGAGTGTAACATGTTTGTTATTTTTATGGGGAACAATACAGAGACTTCACAATCACTTGAAGCCAAACTCCCGATCATACTTTATAATCAGATGCTTTTTTGTTTGTTTTTTAATTATTTTTTTATTTTGGGATAAGGATTTTATATGAATAAATAAAAACTGATCTAAGCACCCCCTTGTCAGTGGTAAATGGTTTATCTCATTTCTTTAACTGATACATTTGCAGGCAGAGCTTCTTCTGTTGAAAAACAACAAACTTAACCGGCCGGATCACCAGATGAAAATAGAAGAAAGGAAGCCTAAAAAAAGAAAACGAATGCAGCCGTCACATCCAGGCAGGTAAGCTACAATGTAATAAAATGTTTAGGTTTTGTGTTGGGCTCGGGTCACACGAGTGCGCCTCCAAAGATAATCAATCAGCACAGACCCCCCTGTCAGAGGAGCAGCCGATCGTCTCTCTTCTACTCACGTCTGACAGACACAAGTGAGGAAAAGCCGATCAACAGCTCTTCCTGTTCATACTTTGATCAGCTGTGATTGGACATGGCTGATCACATGGTAAAGAGTCTCTCTAAGAGACTCAGACTGACAAACCACAACAACGATTGCCGTGATGCGCGCTCCACAGGGGCGCACAGCGGCTTGTTATCCTGAAAGACGTCATATGACGTCCGGTCAGGATATCCCAACCACTTTGCTGACGTCATTTTGCTATATGGCGGGCGGCAAGTGGTTAAAGCTAAGCTCCACCCAAAAGGGGAAGCTCTGCTTGTCTGCCTCCCCCACCCCTCCGCTGCCACATTTGGCACCTTTCGGGGGGGGGGGGCGGGTACCTGGTTTTAACAGGTACCTGCTCCCACTTCTGGCTGAGCGTGGTAAAATTAGCCTGACGTTCAGCCCCCTCTCCTTCTCCGCAGCCAGTCCCATTCACAGAGAGCAGCGCGTTACATGCATGCGCAGCAGTAGGCAACCAGCTGCTGGTTTCTCTAGGTGGAGATTGCGGCGGCAGCACCTGATTGCTGACTGAAAAATCGGCTCGGGTGAGGACACCGCTGGATCTCTGGACAGGTAAGTGTCCTCATATAAAAGTCAGCAGCTACAGTATTAATACAGTATTTGTAGCTGCTGACTTTTACTTTTTTTCTGAAGGAGCCGGAGCCCCTCCCCTCCCCCTCCCCCCCCCGGAAGATTTCACCCCCTTCCTGACCAGAGCACGTTTTGTGATTCGGCACTGCGTCGCTTTAACTGACAATTGCGCGGTCGTGCGACGTTGTACCCAAACAAAATTGACGTCCATTTTTTCCCACAAATAGAGATTTCTTTTGGTGGTATTTGATCACCTCTGCCGTTTTTATTTTTTTGCGCTACAGTCAGTCCCCGGGTTACAAACAAGACAGGGACTGTAGGTTGGCTCTTAAGTTGAATTTGTAAGTCGGAACGGGTAGATTTTTAAAGTGAAGCTTCAGCCAAAAAATCTATTTTTAATCTTTTTGAATAACATAGGGAAGGGTTATCACCCCTGTAACATTTGTTTTGCTGTCTGTGCTCCTCTTCAGAAGATTTCACCTCACTTTCTGTCCCAATGACAAATGTCTTTTTAAAATTTGGGTTTTTATGGGAAACAAGGATTGTTAATGGGGGATATGATCAACCCCCATGGAGAGGAGAAACCTTTTTCCCATATTAACTCTTACAGGAGAGAATTTCCCTCCTTAGGGGTAGATTTCATCTCACTTCCTGTTGTCTCCTTCCGTTTGTAAGTTGGATGTTTGTAAACAAAAAAAGAGCGACCATTTAAAAAAAAAAACACAATATTTTGTACTTTTTGCTATAATAAATATCCCCATTTTTTTTAAAAAAACACATTTTTTCTCAGTTTAGGCCGATATTTATTCTTCTACATATTTTTGGTAATAAAAATCGCAATAAGTGTATATTGATTGGTTTGCACAAAAGTTATAGCGTCTACAAAATGTATATAGATTTATAGCATTTTTATTATTGTTTTTTTTACTCATAATGACGGTGATCTGCGATTTTTATCGTGACTGCGACATTATGGCGGACAGATCGGACAATTTTGACACATTTTTGGGACCTTTGCCATTTATACAGCGATCAGTGCTATAAAAATGCACTGATTACTGTAAAAATGTCACTGGCATGGAAGGGGTTAACACAAGGGGTTAATTGTGTTCCCTAGTGTGTGTTCTAACTGAAGGGGGGGGGGGTTTGACTAGGGTAGATGACAAATCGCTGTTCATACTTCGTATGAACAGACAATCTGTCACTTCTCTCCTCAGAGAACCGGGATCGGTGTGTGTTTACACACACCGATCCCGGTTCTCGCCGTGTCACGTGCGATTGCAGGAGCCCGGCGGTCATTGAGACCGCCGGGCACGTGCATCGGCTTTGGGGGCGAGCAGCGGGCGCACGCGCACCCCTAGTGGCCGCCTAAGGAAGCGACTTAACATAGCGTCAATTTCGTCTGCCCGTGCCATTCTGCTGCAGTAAAACTGCGGTGGCTGGTCGACAAGCGGTTAATTCATTCCTTGCATTAAAAGAGAGGTCCCCCGCCGGCTCTATCACTGAACCAAGCGATTAAACGCCGGCGATCGCTCGCTTCTCAGAGCTCCTTGAGCCAATAGCTGCTGACTGTCAGTCACCGGGTCTCTTCTCTGCCCCTCCCGCACTCTCTGGAGCGCTGGGCTGTGGAGGGGGGGGGGGGCGGGAGAGTGGCTGGCTCAGGCTCCTAGCAGCTCGCTGAGAGGCTGAGCCGGGTGCCCCTCCTGGCATGTGGGCGGATTCCGAACATATAGTTGTGATGTTTCCTGAGTCTGGGCCAGGTCTGTGACATCAGCCAACAGCGGGCCTCAGCTCGCCGTCTGCTTAAAAAAAAGGTTTACAGGAGTGCAGAACGGACTCCTCTCCTGTGATCGTAGGAGGAGTACAGCAAACAAGCTTTCCCCAAACTTCTCCTTTAATGTGGGTGTAAAGGCAGAAGGTGCATTGTGTGCATTAACATAAAAACCTTCTGTGTGCAGCAGCCCCCCCTCTCCCCCCCTAATACTTACCTGAGCCCCTTCTCCATCCAGCGATGTGCTGGAGAGCCACGAAGTCCGGGGACTCTCCCTCCTTATTGGCTGAGACAAAGGCTCCTACTGCTGTCAATCAAAGTCAGTGCCAATGAGAAGAGAGAGGGAGAGGGACTGAACTGTGATTCAGGTGTCCTTCATAGCAAGCGGCTTGCTGTGGGGGGGGGGGGGGGGGGGCACTTGGCAAGAAGGAGGGGTCAGGAGTGCCGGCAGGGGGACCCGAGAAGAGGAGGATCGGGGCTGCTCTGTGTAAAAACATTACACAGAGCCGGTAAGTATAACATGTTTGTTATTTTTACCCACTTGAGCCCGGAAAAGGATTTGCCCCCTTTCTGACCAGGCCATTTTTTTGCGATGTGGCATTGCATCGCTGACAATTGCGCGGTCGTGCGACGTTGTACACAAACAAATTTGACGTCTTTTTTTCCCCACAATAGAGTTTTCTTTTGGTGGTATTTGATCTCCTCTGCGGTTTTTATTTTTGCGCTATAAACAAAAAAAGAGCGACAATTTAAAAAAAAAAAGTAATATTGTTTACTTTTTGCTATAATAAATATCCTAAAAAATATTTAAAAACATTTTTTTTTCCTCGGTTTAGGCCGATACGTATTCTTCTACATATTTTTGGTAAAAAAAGACGTAATAAACGCACATTGATTGGTTTGCGCAAATGTTATAGCGTCTACAAAATAGGGGATAGATTTATGGAATTTTTATTATTATTATTATTATTTTTATTTATTATTTTTTTTCTTATTAGTAATGGCAGCGATCTGCTATTTTTATCGTGACTGCGACATGGCGGACACATCGGACACTTTTGACACATTTTCGGGACCATTGTCATTTATACAGCGATCAGTGCTATAAAAATGCACTGATTACTGTGTAAATGACACTGGCAGTGAAGGGGTTAAACACTAGGGGGGCCATCAAGGGGTTAAGTGTGTCCTAGGGAGTGATTCTAACTGTGTGGGGGGGAGGGGCTCATGACAACATGACAGCGATGACAGGGAGCGGTGATCACTCTCCTGTCACTAGGCAGAACGAGGAAAACCCCCTTGTTTACATAGACACTTCCCCGTACTGCGGCTCCGTGACACGATCGCCGGGAGACCGGCGGACATTGAGTCCGCCCTGTCCAGCGGGCACGGTCTCGCTGTACGCGGCGGGCACGCCCCACCAATTAAAGGGAACGTACAGGTACGCCCATTTGCCCACCGCTGCCATTGTGGCGACGTATATCGGCGTGCGGCGGTCAGTAAGTGGTTAATTGGCGTCCCTCCTGTCAGGATACATCGGTGGGGAGGATTCCCTCGTCTACCTCGTTTTGTGTGGATGAGGAATCCGCATTTTTTTACTTTTCAGCCCTCGAAAAAAAAAAAAAAAGAACGAACCAATCGATGGCCAGCCTTATTCTCTTGTAGATGTTTTGAAAACCAGAATGCATATATAAGGAAGCCTCTGTTCTTGAGTGCGTTTTTTATTTTTTATTTTTTTTTTATTGGGTTATTTCAGTGATTTCTCCTTTAAGAGGGTGTCTGTGGCGGCGCCGATACGAAAGCATCTGATTGAATTGCGCCGCTTGCATCCGGCACGACCATAAAAGGGCAGAGCGGAAGCGAGCTCACCACGCTGCCTGAGAGATCCACGTGAGGCTCGGCACCTCTCTCTCTCTCTCTCCTTTCTTCTTTTTTTTTATGAATGCCTTGATTGGAGCTTTTCTAAATTTAGGGCAGCCAATTAATAGGTAGGGCCGCCATTGTTCACCTGCTAGCGGGAGCCGTTCCCCCAACCCCCGTCACAGGCGCTCCGTCACTCCGAGCGACAACCGCAACCAATATTTAGCTTCTCCGTCACACGCTGGGCCGCTACAAAGAGACAAATTGCTGTGATTGAAGCTACAATGGAATGTTTCAAATCCGATCAAACACTCGATGAAATGTACGGGGGGGGGGGGGGAGGGGCGAGGTGAAGTCTGACTCATGTACTCTGCTATTGACTAGACTGAAAAGTGCCCATCAGACGCTCTTCAAACCTTTTATTTCAAAGTCTTTCATTCGTTTAGAAGCTTTTCTCACCCTTCTTACAATAAAGGGAGCTTTGAAAATAACATTTGGGTGTCGGGGAACCCCCTACAAAGAATTGATATTCATTGCTGATCGGAGCTCCAGATATTTTACAAAGAAGAATGGGCAGAAATGTCCTCTCTAGAAGTGCAAAGCTGGTAGAGACACCCCCAAAAAGACTTGTAGAGAAAGGGGGTTCTACAAAGTATTGACTCCGGGGGGCGCCATACAAATGCCCCCCCCCACACTTTTCACATATTTATTTGTATCATTTATCAATTTCCTTCCACTTCACAATTATGTGACACTTTGTGTTGGTTTATCACATAAAATCCCAATAAAATACATTTATTTTATACTTTTATTTATTTATTTAAATACTTTTATTAAAATACTTTTTTTTATAAATTTACGTTTTTGGTTGTAACATGACAAAATGTGTGATATTGCAAGGGGTATGAATACTTTTTCAAGGCACTGTATATACAATATTTAGTGCACACAGCTATAAGTGACTCTGGGAATCTGTAATCTTGTGAATGCCAAAAAAATCAAAACAAAAAAAAAAAAATAACAAGGTTTATACTTCCCTTGGCACAGAGTGGCCCCTAACCTCCTCTTCTGGGGTCCCCCACTCGCGCTCCTGGCTCCTCCTCTCTGGTGAGTGCCCCTATAGGAAGGGGCTCGCTCCCGAGCTGTGCTGCCTGCATCTATAGACACAGACAGTGGGACTCCTCCCCACTACCTCATTACTGGCTTTGATTGACAGCAGTGAGAGCCAATGTGAGGGGACAGAGCCACTGCAGACAGGCACAGCGCTGGATGGAATGAGGGCTCAGGTAAGTATAAGGGGGGGGGTAGGGGACGATATTACTACCTACCTACTGTCTTCACCTTTTACTTACTTTACCCTTGTAAGGAATTCATTAAGATTAAAAAACGTTTGGGTTTTTATAACCACTTTAAACCTGAACTCCAAACACACAAAAAAACCTTTACATTTCTTTATAAACCCAGATTTTACTTTGCAAAAGTAGCAGAGACATCCCTACTGCGCTGCACCCAACCCATGTAGAGAGCAGAGCTGTGGGAGGGGCCCCCCAACTACAGGCTGCATGCAGAAAACTATAGAAGTGGGCGGAGACAAGACTAGTCACCCTGCACAAGGAGAGGGAGCAGAGCTGTGGGAGGGGCCTAGCAGGCCCCACCCTTTACATAATTCCTGCAGAAAACTATAGAAGGGGGCCCCCCTCCTCACAGGATCCCCCCCTCACCCCTCCTCACAGGATCCCCCCCTCACCCCTCCTCACAGGATCCCCCCCTCACCCCTCCTCAGGATCCCCCCCTCACCCCTCCTCACAGGATCCCCTCCCTCCCCCCTCACAGGATCCCCTTCCTCCCTCCTCACAGGATCCCCCCCTCACCCCCCTCCTCACAGGATCCCCCCTCACCCCTCCTCAGGATCCCCCTCACCCCTCCTCAGGATCCCCCCCTCACCCCTCCTCACAGGATCCCCTCCCTCACCCCTCCTCAGGATCCCCTCCTCAGGATCCCCCCCTCACCCCTCCTCACAGGATCCCCTCCCTCCCCCCTCACAGGATCCCCCCCCTCACCCCTCCTCACAGGATCCCCCCCTCACCCCTCACAGGATCCCCTTCCTCCCTCCTCACAGGATCCCCCCCTCACCCCCCTCCTCACAGGATCCCCCCTCACCCCTCCTCAGGATCCCCCCTCACCCTCCTCAGGATCCCCCCCTCACCCCTCCTCACAGGATCCCCTCCCTCACCCCTCCTCAGGATCCCCTCCTCAGGATCCCCCCCTCACCCCTCCTCACAGGATCCCCTCCCTCCCCCCTCACAGGATCCCCCCCCTCACCCCTCACAGGATCCCCTTCCTCCCTCCTCACAGGATCCCCCCTCACCCCCCTCCTCACAGGATCCCCCCTCACCCCTCCTCAGGATCCCCCCTCACCCCTCCTCAGGATCCCCCCCTCACCCCTCCTCACAGGATCCCCTCCCTCACCCCTCCTCAGGATCCCCTCCTCAGGATCCCCCCCTCACCCCTCCTCACAGGATCCCCTCCCTCCCCCCTCACAGGATCCCCCCCCTCACCCCTCCTCACAGGATCCCCCCCTCACCCCTCCTCAGGATCCCCCCTCACCCCTCCTCACAGGATCCCCTCCCTCCCCCCCTCACAGGATCCCCCCTCACCCCCCTCACAGGATCCCCCCCTCACCCCTCCTCAGGATCCCCCCTCACCCCTCCTCACAGGATCCCCTCCCTCCCCCCCTCACAGGATCCCCCCTCACCCCCCTCACAGGATCCCCCCCTCACCCCTCCTCAGGATCCCCCCTCACCCCTCCTCAGGATCCCCCCCTCACCCCTCCTCACAGGATCCCCTCCCTCCCCCCTCACAGGATCCCCCCCCCTCACCCCTCCTCACAGGATCCCCCCCTCACCCCTCCTCAGGATCCCCCCCTCACCCCTCCTCACAGGATTCCCTCCCTCCCCCCTCACAGGATCCCCCCCTCACCCCTCCTCAGGATCCCCCCCTCACCCCTCCTCACAGGATCCCCTCCCTCCCCCCTCACAGGATCCCCCCCCTCACCCCTCCTCAGGATCCCCCCTCACCCCCCCTCACAGGATCCCCCCCTCACCCCTCCTCAGGATCCCCCCTCTCCCCTCCTCACAGGATCCCCCCCTCACCCCTCCTCAGGATCCCCCCTCACCCCTCCTCAGGATCCCCCCCTCACCCCTCCTCACAGGATTCCCTCCCTCCCCCCCCTCACAGGATCCCCCCCCTCACCCCTCCTCAGGATCCCCCCCTCTCCCCTCCTCACAGGATCCCCCCTCACCCCTCCTCAGGATCCCCCCCTCTCCCCTCCTCACAGGATCCCCCCCTCACCCCTCCTCAGGATCCCCCCTCACCCCTCCTCACAGGATCCCCTCCCTCCCCCCTCACAGGATCCCCCCCTCACCCCTCCTCACAGGATCCCCCCCTCACCCCTCCTCAGGATCCCCCCTCACCCCTCCTCACAGGATCCCCTCCCTCCCCCCACACAGGATCCCCCCCTCACCCCTCCTCACAGGATCCCCCCCTCACCCCTCCTCAGGATCCCCCCCTCACCCCTCCTCACAGGATCCCCTCCCTCCCCCCTCACAGGATCCCCCCCCTCACCCCTCCTCAGGATCCCCCCTCACCCCCCCTCACAGGATCCCCCCCTCACCCCTCCTCAGGATCCCCCCCTCTCCCCTCCTCACAGGATCCCCCCCTCACCCCTCCTCAGGATCCCCCCTCACCCCTCCTCACAGGATCCCCTCCCTCCCCCCCTCACAGGATCCCCCCTCACCCCCTCACAGGATCCCCCCCTCACCCCTCCTCAGGATCCCCCCTCACCCCTCCTCACAGGATCCCCTCCCTCCCCCCTCACAGGATCCCCCCCCTCACCCCTCCTCAGGATCCCCCCCCTCACCCCTCCTCAGGATCCCCCCCTCACCCCTCCTCACAGGATCCCCTCCCTCCCCCCTCACAGGATCCCCCCCCTCACCCCTCCTCAGGATCCCCCCTCACCCCCCCTCACAGGATCCCCCCCTCACCCCCCTCCTCACAGGATCCCCTCCTCAGGATCCCCCCTCACCCCTCCTCAGGATCCCCCCCTCACCCCTCCTCAGGATCCCCCCCTCACCCCTCCTCACAGGATCCCCTCCCTCACCCCTCCTCAGGATCCCCCCCTCACCCCTCCTCACAGGATCCCCCCTCACCCCTCCTCAGGATCCCCCCCTCACACCTCCTCACAGGATCCCCTCCCTCCCCCCTCACAGGATCCCCCCCCTCACCCCTCCTCACAGGATCCCCCCCTCACCCCTCCTCAGGATCCCCTCCCTCCCCCCCTCACAGGATCCCCCCTCACCCCCCTCACAGGATCCCCCCCTCACCCCTCCTCAGGATCCCCCCTCCCCCCTCCTCACAGGATCCCCTCCCTCCCCCCCTCACAGGATCCCCCCTCACCCCCCTCACAGGATCCCCCCCTCACCCCTCCTCAGGATCCCCCCTCACCCCTCCTCAGGATCCCCCCCTCACCCCTCCTCAGGATCCCCCCCTCACCCCTCCTCACAGGATCCCCTCCCTCCCCCCTCACAGGATCCCCCCCCTCACCCCTCCTCAGGATCCCCCCTCACCCCCCCTCACAGGATCCCCCCCTCACCCCTCCTCAGGATCCCCCCTCTCCCCTCCTCACAGGATCCCCCCTCACCCCTCCTCAGGATCCCCCCTCACCCCTCCTCACAGGATCCCCTCCCTCCCCCCTCACAGGATCCCCCCCCTCACCCCTCCTCACAGGATCCCCCCCTCACCCCTCCTCAGGATCCCCCCTCACCCCTCCTCACAGGATCCCCTCCCTCCCCCCCTCACAGGATCCCCCCTCACCCCCCTCACAGGATCCCCCCCTCACCCCTCCTCAGGATCCCCCCTCACCCCTCCTCACAGGATCCCCTCCCTCCCCCCCTCACAGGATCCCCCCCTCACCCCTCCTCAGGATCCCCCCTCACCCCTCCTCAGGATCCCCCCCTCACCCCTCCTCACAGGATCCCCCCCCTCACCCCTCCTCAGGATCCCCCCCTCACCCCTCCTCACAGGATCCCCTCCCTCCCCCCTCACAGGATCCCCCCCCTCACCCCTCCTCACAGGATCCCCCCCTCACCCATCCTCAGGATCCCCCCCTCTCCCCTCCTCACAGGATCCCCCCCTCACCCCTCCTCAGGATCCTCCCTCACCCCTCCTCACAGGATCCCCTCCCTCCCCCCCTCACAGGATCCCCCCTCACCCCCCTCACAGGATCCCCCCCTCACCCCTCCTCACAGGATCCCCTCCCTCCCCCCCCTCACAGGATCCCCTCCCTCCCCCCCCTCACAGGATCCCCCCTCACCCCCCCTCACAGGATCCCCCCCTCACCCCTCCTCAGGATCCCCCCTCACCCCTCCTCACAGGATCCCCTCCCTCCCCCCTCACAGGATCCACCCCTCACCCCCCCCTCACAGGATCCCCCCCTCACCCCTCCTCAGGATCCCCCCTCACCCCTCCTCACAGGATCCCCTCCCTCCCCCCCTCACAGGATCCCCCCTCACCCCCCTCACAGGATCCCCCCCTCACCCCTCCTCAGGATCCCCCCTCACCCCTCCTCACAGGATCCCCTCCCTCCCCTCCTCACAGGATCCCCTCCCTCCCCCCCTCACAGGATCCCCCCTCTCCCCCCCCTCACAGGATTCCCCCCCTCACAGGATTCCCCCCTCACAGGATCCCCCCTCACCCCCCTCACTGCCTTTATAATCACTTTAACCACCTCAATACCGGGGGGGGGGGCACTTACCCCCCCTTCCTGCCCAGGCCAGCTTTCAGCTTTCAGCGCTGTTTAAATGACATTGGCGCGGTCATACAATTTTGTACACAAACAGAATCTTTATTATTTTGTCCCCACAAATAGAGATTTCTTTTGGTGGTATTTGATCACCTCTGGGGTTTATATTTTTTACTAAAAAAAATAAAAAAAGACCGAATTTTTTTTTAAAAAACAAATTTTTCTTTTATTTCTATTATAAAGTTTTGTAAATAAGTAAGTTTTTTCCTTCACTGACGGGCACTGATAAGGCGGAACTGATGGCCACTGATAAGGTGGCACCGATGGACACTGATATGCAGCACTGATGGGCAATAATTGATAGGCGGCACTGATGGGTGGCACTGATATGGGCATTGATAGGCGGCACTGATGGGCACTCATGGGTGGCACTGGTGGGCACTGATAGGCGGCACTGATGGGCACTCATGGGTGGCACTGGTGGGCACTGATAGGCGGCACTGATGGTGGCACTGATATGCAGAAATGATGGGCATTGATAGGCGGCACTGATGGGCACTCATAGGTGGCACTGATAGGCGACACTGAGCACTGAAAGGCTGCTCTGATGGGTACTTATGGGTGGAACTGATAGGCGCCACTGCTGGGCACTGATAGGTGGCACTGATGGGCACTGCTATGCGGCATTGATAGGCATCACTGATGGCACTGGCAGGCATTGGGGATGGGCACTGATTGGCATTTCCCTGGTGGTCCAGGGTGGTGCCAATCCTTGGTGGTCTTGGATGGGCATCCGAGGGGGAGCTGCGCTGATAAACAATCAGTAAAGACCCCCCTGTTAGGAGATCAGCCGATCGGCTCTCCTCTACTCATGTCTGTGAGATGTGAGTGAGGAAAAGCCGATCACCGGCTCTTCCTGTTTACATGGTGATCAGCTGTGATTGGACATGGCTGATCACATGGTATAGAGCCTCCGTCAGAGACTCTTTACTGAGATCGGTGTAGTGCTGTGTCTGACTGACAGGCCGCACCCCCTATCGCCGCGATTCGCGCCCCCATAGGCGTTCTGGGACGCTGTCATATGACGTTCTCCCAGGATGAGAGCCGCTCCGCCCCGCCGTCATTTGGGCGGGTGGACAGCAGTTAAGAAGCATGGCTGTAGCCCAGGGGGGTGTCCATCCTTCTCACCTTCCGGGGCCACATTGGAAGAAGAGGAATTGTCTCGAGCCGCACATGAAGTACATTTAGCCCGCGGTTCACATCGGTGCATTTTGCCGTGCGATTTGACATTTGGGAATCACATGACAAGTCACACCCCATTGGAACCAAAAGTGACTTTAAAAAAAAAAAGGTTCCTTTGCGATGTGCATTGACTTCTTTAAAATGAAGCCGCAATGAAATGGCTCTTTAAAATCGCACTGATTGGGCGGCTTGGAAATCACGCTGAAGTAGCGCGGTGTGAACAATATGGAGAAAAGTAACGACCACCAATATAGAGAATCTTCCGATCGATCTGAGGAATAAAACTTCATTTCTTTGTAATGTTTTTTTATTATAAAAAGGAAAAGAGGGAACAGAAAAGTAATGCGATATTTGACGCTGTATATGATAAAATAACGCCTCATATCCGGGGGGGGGGGGTGGGGGGATAGCAATTCTCAAGGTGCTCATCAGATATTTTGTTCTAATTTTGCCATTCATGTGTAACTCTGTCACAAATATACACTATATTGCCAAAAGTATTGGGACACCTGCCTTTACACACACATGAACTTTAATGACATCCCAGTCTTAGTCCGGAGGGTTCAATATTGAGTTGGCTCCGCCCTTTGCATCTATAACAGCTTCACCTCTTCTGGGAAGGCCGTCCACAAGGTTTAGGAGGGTGTCTATGGGAATGTTTGACCATTCTTCCAGAAGTGCATTTGTGAGGTCAGGCACTGATGTTGGATGAGAAGGTCTGGCTCGCAGTCTCCGCTCGAATTCATCCGAAAGGTGTTCTATCAGGTTGAGGTCAGGACTCTGTGCAGGCCAGTCAAGTTCCTCCACCCCAAACTCGCTCATCCATGTCTTTATGGACCTTGCTTTGTGCACTGGTCCAAATCATTTGTTGGGGAGGGGGGATTATGGTGCGAGGGTTGTTTTTTGGGGGTTGGGCTTGGCCCCTATTTGGGGGTTGGGCTTGGCCCTCTTGGTTCTAGTGAAGGGAAGTAAACCCCACTCGGTGATTTTTATCTACAGGTGAGTCTATAATGAGGCCAATAATAAGACATGCCTGGAGGTAAAATGAATATCTCCCGAATGTGCGCCGTTTAGGAAATATTCAAATGGATTTCCAGGGCATTTTTTTTTTTTTTTGTTTTTCTTGAAAATCACCTCCCATGTTGTTCGCACCAAACCCTACAGAGGGCGGCATTAATATGTAATGTAGGTTTTTAAAAATGTTATTTGTTTAAAAACAAATGACTTGGCAGTCCCCGCCGAGCCCGCTCCTATCTTGAGTGTGGGCATCCGAAACCCGCTGGTATGTCCTTCCGGGATATGGTGCTGCTGGTTACCCAGCATGCACCTCCCGATCGTGCGCATGCGCATAAACACCATAGCGATACTACCAGAGGCGTATTGTCTCCTGGGATTGATGACAATCATATTCCAGGAGACATTGCGGGGGCCGGACATGACGTTCCTCACTGCGGCTCGATACTGTGGAAGCAAAGAGAACAATTGTTGCTTGAAAAAAAAGTAGAAAAATAACTCCAATGAGAATACGGGAACTTGTCACGAACGTGCGGGGGGGGGGGGGGGGGGGTTGATAAAATGCCTGGAACTCCGCCCTGCATGCAGCTGGTGACATGACTGGCGCATGCGCTCTGAAGGTCCAGCATACCTTGCCAGAACTTCAAAGCTTTGTGCCGGAACTGATAGGACTCCCGCGCTCGTGCACGGGGGTGGCGTCATCGCGACTCCGGCCAATCACATAGCCTGAGTGTGTGAACCCGGAAGAAAGACGAGGGGGGGGAGAGGAGATGTCGGCCATCTCAGTGGTGACAGTAAATCTCTGAGAGGCTTCGTTCCAAGGTGAGAATTTCAGAATGTGCTAGTATACCGTCCACCCCACACATTATACCATCGCCTTGCAGGTTGTTTTTTTTTTTTTTGCAACAT